>JAQFVV010006210.1:9947155-10071004 GCA_028023455.1 Epiperipatus broadwayi
ATTATTTATAAAATAATTTTTTATCCTTTTTCTCACAGTATGAATGAATTGCAAGCTTCAAGTTTATTTATTGATTTACCTAGAGATTTGTTTTAGATACTTTAACTATTAACAAAATATCACCAATGAAATTTGTAGAGTATCCAACTATTCAGAAAGTTTCAATAATATATATTATAAAAAGTAATACTATAAAAGAAAGATATGGACAAATTAAAAAAAAACACATATGATAATAATCCACATTAAAAAGAATCTTTGCAAATTGACTTCTTATAAGCTTGGAATGGACAGTCAGGAAATTTCATTAAAATATCAGACATTTATGTTTTGATGATCAAATAATGATAATTATTTAAAAGATGAAATCAAAAATTTAAATAATATAACCTATGATTCTAAGGCTATTTCTGGACATGAATTAAAGACTTAATTCATTTTAAAAATAAGCATACATAGATCTAGTGTCTGAAGCTACCCTAAAATCTCTCTGAGGAGTGCCAAAGCATAAAACCATGGTCAGAGGATAGGGGTGTGTGTGTCCTGACAGAGATATTTTAAATTCTTTCTCTGGCTAAGCATTTATCATAAAGCTTGTTGAGCAATTGGCAAATACTCATTTTTTAAGCATACATTACATTTAAATAAAAAAAAAAGGTTGGAATAAATTAGTAACATTAAGAGAGTTAGATCATCAGTGATGGTCTAAGAAATGAACGATTATAATGTAGAATTTCAGACAATAATTTTAATTTATTTTAAAGTTTGTGATGTGGTAAAGAAAAGTATTTTGACCAAAAATTTAATATTCGTAATGATGATTTAAATAGTTTAATGAATAGTTAAAGACATTAGCCTATTGATATTTTATTCAAATAGCTACTCTGATCAAATCAGACTTTTTTCAAATGTTAAAATTTTGTCTTTCATGGCTTATTGGGGTTAGATTTGACAAAAAAGAGAATCAATTAAAAATTAAATAGAATTATAATGAGTAACAAAAAGACGTCAGAAATTTTTGACAAATAATTGCAAAGTAATTATAATATAAACCTCCAAAATAAAACTACTTCTAACAAATGTTGATTTTGATTAATGAAACTTTTCCCAGACAATTTTAAATACATAGTCAAAATAAGAGTCATAGATCAATTCATAGATCACATGACCCTATCTCTTAAGCTTGTAAGTTATAAACAGTGAGGATTGCCAATTCCTCTACAAGCTTTATGATAAATGCTTAGCCAGAGCCAGCACTTAAAATATCTCTGTCAGGAACCCCTCCCCAAACCCCTGACCATGGTTTCATGCTTTGGCACTCCTCAGAGAGATGTCAGGGTAGGTGTTCAGGGTGGGTTGGTATTTTTAGATCTAGGAGTACCAAAGCACGAAACCATGGTCAGGGGTTTGGGGAGGGGTTCCTGACAGAGATATTTTAAGTGCTGGTTCTGGCTAAGCATTTATCATAAAGCTTGTAGAGGAATTGGCAATCCTCACTGTTTATAATTTTAAATACACTTTTGCTAAATTTTTCTTTTTTGTACTTACTATCATACATATTTTTTCATAAAATAATTTTTTTTTTTTATAATATTCTATAACTACATTTGATCACACCTTTAAAAATATCATAGTTTTTATTTTTTTTCTGAGGGAGGCACAAGTGTTTCACTAAGTTTTTTAATTCTAATAATAATATTTATTAGACTATTAGTGTGACAATATATTATGTATTACAAAAGGTTATATAAAACAAGGATAAAAAATGAAGGCAATATACAAAAAAAACCCCACAGTATTGAAAGTTTAGTTAATTATCAGTAATTTGTGAATAAGTGTTCATATCACTTGATGGTGTTTGTTGACTGGAAGTTTGGAAAAGCTTCCAGATTTTTTGATCCATAAATGTGGTTGCAATAGGCTTGTCCCTTTGTTTGACTTTGTTAATTATCTGATTGAACAGTTTTTCTTTATCTGGAGAGTTTTACATCTAACCAGCCAGATGGAGTAGGTTAGGAATACAGATAATCTGATGATAGGGATGACTCTTTTGTGAATACATCCTTTAAGATTTAGGACTTTATAATAGTCAGTTTTTGTGTTGTTGTATATAATGCTCTTAATGTTACCTAGCTCGTGCATATCTTGACAATGTGGTCAAATATTTCCTCCTCTCTGCCACAATTTGGGCATATTGAGTCCACTTTTATGATAAATTGCTTACAATAGAGGAACCAGTTGACGTGCATGGCATCTAGGTTAATTTTAATGATGTAATCAAGATACTTGGGCTCCAGGAATCAGTATTTAAATAGTGATGTGATCCTATAGTTGGATAGCCCAAGTCTTGGGTTGATAGTATGTAGATTGGAATTTAAGATGCGGTGAGCATCCCACAACTTTAGTTTGCTATAGAAAGAATCATTTATGTTGGAGTTGTGTTGGTTTATTGCAGACAGCAATTGGTCCAACCAGCCTATCTTCTTAGGAGGAGGCCTGTCAGTGGGTATTATGGGCTTAATGATCAGTCCTGACTGTATTTCTGTAAAGTGTGGATTTCTGGTAAGTGATGGATTTAATAGAATAAAGAGACATTCCATTCAGTTTTTCCATGTTGTTTCATATTGGATATGCTAATGGTGACAGTGTGGCTCTTCCAGAACAAACAAACAGTACTTGTCAATCTGTTTAATAAATGACTTGTTAGTATTCATGATTGGCAGAAAGTATGCTATTTTTGCTAAAAACTTTCATATTCAAAATAGCAACCTTGCCTTGAAGATACAGGTAGACCTTAGATAAGGTGTGTGTGATTTTGTCTGTGGACTGGAGTATATTATTTTGTAGCACTTTTGACATTTCTGCCTGCGATTTGTATATTGGGAAACCCAGGAACTTTTGGCGTTCAGCCTGGAAACATGATTTAATCTTTTTTCCAAACCAAATTGCCCATGCAGATGATTACACTGGGTTTATTTAAGGCTTGTGAGATTAGTAAATAAGTCAAGGACCTCATCTAGAGTTCTGAGGTGTTTTTGAGCTGGCAGAACAACCAGAACATCGTCCATATAGGCTATTGACCTGATTGCTTTTTCAAGCCTAGGAATGTAAACCACAGAGAGGTTATCCTGAATGTCTCTGAGTAGGGGGTTAATATAGCAGGCAAATATAAGGGCACTGAGAGAGGAACTTTGCAGGATGGACATGTTAGGGTAAAGCTATTGGTATATATGCCATTAAAAGTTATATGTATTTCTCTGTTGTATAAAGGTCATCCAATATTTGGATAATCTTCCAGCATGCTTTGTAAGGTGTAGATATTGACTGAGTCAAATGCCTCTGAGATATACAGCTGGACAGCAACAGGTTTAAACCTCCTGTTAGACCTAATAAAGTCCAAAAGGATTTTGGCCTCTCCAATCACTGTGAGAGTCAAAGAGCCTTTCTTGGCATATTGGTAGGGCATGATGTGACTCAGGATCTTGGGCTGGATTTTGTCCTTTAAGACCCAATAAGTAGGGGTGACATGAATATGTGTCTTATGTGCTTTATGTCAGTGGGGTCTTGGTTTTTCTTCATGAAAGGCACCAAGGTGACTGGATAGAGATTCTTGATTGATCTTTGTTCTTGTGCAAGGTGGTTTATCATTGCCATCATAATGGGAACCACAAAGTAACTTAGATGGGAGATAAGAAACTTCGGTATCCCATGCATGCCTGGATGAACACTATCAGGCAGAAAGAACAGCTTTTTCTTGATGTTTTGCTCTGTTATGCCATGCTCACCCTGAGGGAATTTTATGTGTCCATTGATGGTCAAGCATTGTGCTACCCATTTCTAGTTTCTCTTCATAGAAAAACTTAATAAGTTCTAGCATGTGTGATCCACTCATGTGGGTGTCTCCATGCTTGATTTTAATTGGGATCTTTTTCTTCTTTTGGGCTACCAGTTCCCACCTCAGATATCCTCTAGTCCAACTGTACTGAGGGGCAAGATATATTTTGGAGCACTTAATGGAAACATATTCTGAATGGTTTCTGTTTTGCCTTATATTTATTTCTGAGGGCAATTACCTTGTTAATTGAGCTGGCATCCACGGGATCTAGTTTGAGTTGAAGACCAATCTCCTCAAGCTCTTTTAATAATGATGTTGGGCCTTTTGTTCTGCAAGAATACTGAACTATTAGAGTCTGAAGTATTCCTATGAAGGCAAACCAATCCTCCTCTGGTGGCCTTGATAGGATACCAATTTTGTTGAATAGGATATAAGCTTCAGATGGAATAGCTTCTATTGTAGTAGCCTTTGTGAGCTTTCTGATTGTTTTGTTGAGGTTTAGTGGTGTGATATTGTCTAATTGTAATGTAAGTACTACAGTGCAGTGGTCAGAGAAGGCCATGACTTGAAGAATTGCCTCCATAATATGGGGGAGCTTGGAAGGATAGATGACAAGATCAATTAGTGATCTGTATCTTCTTGTAGAAAAGGAGAAGGCTCCTGTTGGGAAAAACCCTCTATCACTAATAAAAGTCAGATTCAGCAGGTGAAGGTATTTGTAAGTGAAAGAGTTGTAAGAGATATTGAAGTCCCTATAATTATCATGGGCCAGCTACTGTTGCTGGTTAGCAAATTGATGTTGTTGATTATTCTATGAAATGAGCTTATATTGTTTGGTGTGTTGATGTAAATGGCATTAATTGAACTAAAGCCATAGGTAAGATTGATTGACACCATATTACTGTCTGTATAAGTTATTTTAAATTTAATGGGTGGCTGCTTGCCATCTCTAGCTGCTGAATAGTTTGTGGTAAGCTTGGAGAGTTCTTCAATGATGTAGATGCCCAAGTTGTTGGTATTTTGTCTCTCTTATGAAAAGTACATGTGGAGAGTTGGATAAAAACCAATGCTTGATAGCATGAACATGGGATGTGGAATTGATGCTTCTGACATGCAATCCCACAAATTTGCACTCTATGTTATGCACAGGGGAGGTGCCACTTTCTATTAGTGTCAGTGGGCTTTCAGGTTGTATATCAAAATCAAATTTTTGTCTGGACCAAGAGTTTTGGGATTCTTCTGAAAAGACTGTTGGTAGAAGAAGAGTTGAGCACATGAGTCCTCTTTGTATAGATCAATGGGAGAATTTGAGGTCTTAGGGGCATCAGTCTTCTTTAACTTTTCTATGGTGTCCACCAGACATGGTTTATTGGTAGTAAGAGGTGGCTCAGCACTGTCCTTTCTCTTCTGAGCTAGACTTTTCCCTTGTATAAGACTCTTTTATTGCTGATGACTATGCAGTTGCTGATGTTCATGTTGGCCTGATCTTGAGACTGACCAACATTAACAGAGGATGTTTCATTTTCATGGGAAGTCCTAGCAAGTATCTTATTGTGATGTTTGGCTTTATTATTCACCATGGAGTTTTTGGAAAAGAAAGCCTCAGCTTGTTTTGTCTGTGGGTCTCATTTGAGGTGTGAGATAGACACGCCTTGTGAGCTGAACTGGTTCTGTTGCAGTGCTTGAGTCTCCTTTTATTTGTTTGAGGAGTTTGATTGTTAGGTTGAGGTTGTTTTCTGGTGATTTTAGATTCTTTGTGTTTTGGCTTTTGTTGACTGGGTCCAGTAATGTTTGGAAAATGTTGTCTGTTTTGTTCATAGGGGGTTTGTGTTGAGTTTGTTGGAAATTTAGAGCTTGTATTTTTGTTATTCTTGTGCTGAGATGCAGTCATTTTAATGCTTCTGTTGATAGTGATGTACTGGTCTTTGTTCTGAATTGTTTTTGATGGGACCAGAGGATTGTTTATTTCTGTGCATTTGTGACTTTTGGTCTTTTTGTTACCACACTGGGTGCAGACTCTTGCCATGCAGTCTTGGATTAAGTGTGTTCTCTGATCATAGTAGAAGTATTCTGGGTCTGATCCCAAGAAATGAGAGGACCATTGGAAAGACCTTGATAACAGTGAGAATGTCAGTTGGATTGATCTCTTTCTTTAAGTTGAATTCAAATACTGCAATGTTTGAGAATATTTTAAGCCCAGATCTGTCTTCAGCCAGATATTTAAATATGTTTGCCTTTCCAAATGGACTAAGGATGTCCTGGAGCTGAGCCTTTTCAAATACCATAATGCAATTTTTGATTTTCACAGATAAATGCTGTGGTTCTGTTAAAGTCCACATAGCATATAAAGTTGTTATTTATTGTTTTATTGTTGGCTTTGAAGTTGTTCCTATCAGCCCAGGTTGTAAATTCGACTACAATGTAGCAGTCATTAGGGTGTGTAAGTATTTGCTGAATACACTCCCCAATGTGTCTTTCCTTAATCATTGCACAGAAGGTTTTTATTGGGAACTTCATAAGTGAGCAATTTGGGTCCATAACTGCCATAACCAGACTCTTATCACTATAGTAATTTAATAGTGATTTTAGTAAGTTATTTGGGATTTTCTGATTGAATCTAAAGGTTAGATTTATATATTGCTCTTTGTTATATTTATCAGTTGAGAAATTGTCCTTATCTGTATTTAGATTGATTTCTTGTGGGTGATCAGTAAAGCCCTCAATTAGATCAATTAATGATGTATACATTGTATCAAAATGCAAGGTTGCAGCTTCTATTACGGTTGTGTTGTGAGTATCAGGGTTAGTTTTAAAAGATTTTTTACTTGAAACTCCAGTTTTTGTTATGTTAGCATAGGTTTGTTTATTTTGTGAATTTATGTTTAGTTGTGGTAGATTTGGATTATTTTTGGTTTCATTTAGCTTATTATTATGTTTGGATTTTGTTATGGTAGCAGAATTTTCAAAATATGTGGTAGCATTGACTGTATTTCCGAAACTTCTGTTTTGCACCTCTAGTGGTAAAATGTGTTCTTAAAAAGGCTTTTCATGAGCGTTTTGTCCACTGAGTACATCAACCTTTTGGCATTGAATTTGAAGAAAATATTACATGGATTTGCTTGATGAATGTCTGTATTGCATGTTGGTATTGTTTTAGTGTTCAGATGGCTTTTTTTATTCAGAATCGGTTCCATTAAAGACCGTAGCTCTTTTGATTTACAGCTATCAATAAAAATTGCCATGTCATTATTATTTTCTGCTGCAAGCCTGTTATCTAATTCACTGTGTGATTTCTTGATGACTAATTTATTGTTTGATTTGTATTATTTTGTTTTTAGATTTTGGTCAGAGATATTCTCTGATGGACCCTGCTTTGTAGCAGGATCGGCAATGCACTGATAAACAGCTTTGTCATGGCTGCCATGTTTCTTTTTCTTTGGTGTTATTTTTTGAGAGTTTATTGGGAGTCTGCTGGCTATTATTAATTTTTTTGATGTATTTTTATTTCTGCTAACATGATCAGCCATCTCGTCAGTGTTAAGGTTTGGGCTCCATACATTTTCATTTTCAGTTTTATTTAAGACTAACTGTTTTTCTCCAGAGTAGATTATATTTAATGTTGTGATTTGGGTAATATTGTGTTTTAGTGTTGGTTTATTTGGGTTTGGGGTCTGTTGGAGAACTGGATCAGCATCTTGTGCTTTCTTGGTCAATCGCGAGTCTTTGCTTTCTGACATTTTTGGTTTATTTTTTGTTGTGTATTTACTAGTAAGTGTTCAGTAGATTCTTCATTGGAGTTTTCTCTTATTTCTTGTGAGGCTATAATGTAATTGCTTGCTTGTGCTGAGCCTCGGACTTTTTCTACTTCAGTTTTGTTGCATGTTGGATTTTCATTTGTAGTATCATTTGATTTGATTTTTGTGAGGAGATATACCTCAGGGTCTGTGCATATGAATGATTTATTTGTGTTTCCTTTTATTTCATAGTCTAGACCAGCCTCATGCTGTTCATTATCAGACTCCAAGCTCATACTATCATCAAGTAAGCCTTTGTCTTCTGTTACATGATAGTTTATTGCATTTTGGCTAGTCATTACATAAGAATCCATCACCTGTTTGTTATGCTTTGGGCTCTGGACTTTTTTTCTTTTTGTGTAATTGTCTGTTGATAAATTGTTTGATTCATTATCTGATTTATTATATGTCTTTTTAATATAACAGATGTTTGTAGATTGTTTTTTAATATATTCATCTATTTTAAGGTCTGATGTCTTTCTAGATGATTGGATGACCAGATCGCTCAACTTGCTATTGGGAGAGAAGGAGCTATCTTTGCTTTCAGAGGTGAGAGTTTTATTTTTATTTTTTTTTTGATTCTGGGGATGGCACATTTTGAGACAAAATTTGGTGTCATTATGTTCATTTAAGTGTAAATTATGCAATTTAGTGGGTTCTGGGGGTTCTGAAGTAATTTGCTTGTTGCTATTAATCTGGCATTTCAATACATGTTCATTTTCAAACTCTATTTGGGTGTTATGTGTTGAGCTTCACATACAACTTAGATTTGCATTGACTCTTGATTCATTATTTCTGAATTATTTTTAAGCAACTTCTGATTATTAGTATTACTTTTGTTAGTTGTATTAGCTTCTGTTTTTAAATTAGGCTGATTAAGTAATTGAGTATATAATTCGCTCTGAGATTGTTTATTGAAAGTGAATAGGTTCGAGCTTGCATGAGTGCGTATTATGTTTAGCTTTAACCCCAGGCTAACATTGGCAAACACATTTTTTGCAATAGACTGTTTATTTGATTTATTTTGTAATAATTGCTGTGGATAATTACTTTTTTTTTTTGTATTTTTGATCCTTAGCCTGAGATTTTACCTTTTGGAAGGCGAATGGCTTTTTTGAAGGATTATTTCTAAAAATTTGCTATTCACTTGGCGGTTTTGCTATTAGGAGCATTTTGTTTATTAATTTTTGGCATTCTGGATTTTTTTCGCAAATCCATGCACTAAAATAATAAATAAAGTTCTTACCTTTATTATTACTGCTATTTGTGTGCCTTTAAAGTTGAATTTCTTGCTTTTGAAGTAATTTTGCATGAGTTGTCTTTGCTTGCTTCCTGGCAATCCAAGTGCACACTAAGTTCTTTAAATGCATAATATTTCTAAACTTATCAGACAATTTTTTTAAAACCCACCACCAAAATTTCTTAATCATCCCCCCCCCTTTTTTTTTTCCTTAATAGTCTAATTTATTAATCTTTATTTAAAAGAAAAGTCTATTTTTTTCATTATTTAGAAATCTTTTTAAATAATAATTATTAAAAACTATCATATTAATTTTTGTTTTATATATATCTCTCAGCAATAGTTTCTATTTTTTTCATTATTTAGAAATCTTTTTAAAAAATAATTATTAAATACTATCATATTAATTTTTGTTTTATATATATCTCTCAGCAATAGTTTCTACAATTCAAATATATTTTTACTTTTTTATTCTTTCTAACATCAAATTATTTCTTTAAATGAAAGCTAATCTAATCTGTTGGAAATATTTGTCTTGGAGAAATTAAGCTAATTGTTTTTAAAATGTCACACTTATTTATGTTAAGAGTTTTTTCCTACAGAAACTCTTAATTGTAAAAAAAAAAAGCTATTAACATTTTCTTAGAACATACATTATATACATAAACTCTTTGAAGGTTTCTTAAAAGACTTTCATAAAAATAAATAAAATGACCATTTTCTTTATACAATCATGTTTATTTTTAACTATTTTAATTTTTTATAAACAGTACAATTGTGTTTTTTTTCCCTTAAATATATATATATTTTTAAATATTTTGTTGTTGGTGGAGGTATTACTACTACTACTACTACTACTACTGCTGCTGCTACTACTACTACTACTACTACTACTACTACTACTACTACTACTACTACTACTACTACTACTATTATTATTATTATTTTTATTATTATTATTATTATTTGCATTTTATAACTGTATGTATTTGAGAGAATATCCTTTTTATAAATAATTATTGTTATTTGGGAATTTATATTGACTCCAGATTATCCTGGTCAAATCATATATATTTTTTTCATGTTTACATAAGTTAACTTGTGTTCTTTTATTTAGATAAATTTCTCCCTAAATTAGTTCACGCTTTTTTATATTGCTGTTAACAGTGTATTTTACTTGCAATATCTCTATTTGAGATAAATGTCCTACATATATTTTATCTTTTTAATGCATTTTGCAAAATTATATGTGACATATTATCTTTGGTAGATCTCAGTCCTCTTCACATCAATATATATTCCTAGAGCAGGTATATTTGATATCACTCATTATACCAATACAGGATTATTCTTAATATTTATTGTAAAACACTTTGGTACTTGAGTAGTAACTAAGCTATGACGTACTACACCCAAAGGCATACTACTCTAATCTTACGATCTTTAAGATAACATCTCCTAGTGATCTCTGAACAACTTAATCGATATAGTTTGCCTGCAGATCATGTGGAGAAGTCACCTAGAAGATCTCAAGATTAGAGTAATATGCCTTTGGGGTAGTATGTCATATCATAGTTAATATCAAAGAAGGAAAGGGAGATGTCCACCATGTTAGCCAAACCCTGGAACAAAGAAATGGAATAATAAGTAAAATTGACTAAAATGTAAATATAAATAAGAAAATGTAAATATGAACAATCAAATATCATTAGAATTATTAACGATATTTAATAATCATTTGGCCCTGTAAACAATAAAATGCCTGAAAATGCAATACTAATTATGAAAAATTAAATAAACCAAAAATTATTAACGATATTTAACAGTCATTTGCTACTGTAAAATAATTATGAAAATGTATATATAAATAATCAAAATCATTTGCTACTGTAAAATAATTATGAAAATGTAAATATAAATAATCAAAAATCAGTATTTTCAATGATATTTTAATATATATAAGTAAAATTGATTAAAATGTAAATATAAATAATTAAGAAAATGTAAATATGAACAATCAAAAATCATTAGAATTGTTAACGATACTTAATAATCATTTGGCCCTGTAAACAATAAAATGCCCAAAAATGCAATAGTAATTATGAAAATGTAAATATGAAAAATTAAATAAACCAAAAATTATTAACGATATTTAACAATCATTTGCTACTGTAAAATAATTATGAAAATGTAAATATAAATAATCAAAAATCAGTATTTTCAATGATATTTTAATATTCAAACAAAAGAAATAATAGCTAAACCCAAATTCATTACTTACAAATAACCACCTTTTGTAAATACTGCTATACGAACAAAGGGTAAAATGGTGGATTTTAGAACCAGTTTTTACCCATACTGTTTCCAGAATATAATTATAAGCAATATTTAAGTAATCGACAAACAAAAGCAATAATAGGTAAAAATATATATATATATTTTGATGGTATTTAATAAAGCCAAATTGATTACATTAAAAAAAAAATGGGAAAAATTGTTCTTAAATATTTACTACTAGTAACTGCCTTTCATAAATGCTGTGGTTCTTGAACAACGTAAAATGGCTGATTTTACAACCAATTTTTAGCCGTACTGTTTCCAGAATATTATTATAAGCAATATTTAAGTAATCGGCAAACAAAAGCTACAATAAGAGGTAAAAAATCATATTTTTTTTTGATATGGTATTTAACAGAGCCAAATTGATTACATTTAATAATAAAAAATGGGAGAAATCGCTCTCAAATATTTACTAAAACTAACTACCTTTCATAAATGGGGATTTTACAAGCAATTTTTAGCTGTACTGTTTCCAGAATATAATTATAAGCAATATTTAAGTAATCACCTTTTTTTGTTTGTTTTTGAATGGTATTTAACAAAAAGAACAAAAAAATTGTTATCAAAATTATCAAAAATTTTAACTACAAGCAATTTCCTTTCTCAGCTATTACGATAATGAAAAAGGATAAATGACACCATGACAAGCAATTTTCCCCATACCATTTATGAAACAAAATTAAAGAAAAAAAAGATATATTGAATAAATTGTACTTACAAATAAAAGTCACTGTGGTGGACTGAATTCACGGATATGTTTCAAAATAGCAGTAAAAGGGTGATCTTTGAAGCATCGCCTCTAACATTTCCCACTCGGAATGATTCCATATGTTTGCAAAAATTCAACTGCTTGATCTTTAGAAAATGGTAAGTTCCATAATTTAATGTCTGACATTTTTTTGTTCATTGTTGATTAGTAATAAATAATTAAAAAAATAACACAGCAATCAAAATGTAAATTAGTAATCAAAATCACAAATAAATGGTAATTAGTCAGCAATCAAAATGTAAAATTAGCAATAATTCAAAATCACAAAAATTAGTAATCAAAATCACATAAATGTTAATTAGTCAGCAATAAAAATGTAAAATTAGCAACAATTCCACAATTAGAAAAATTTAATATTAAAATCTCACAAAATGGTGTAAAACAGACAATAGAAAAAACACCTCCTGCTTGAAATATGACAGCAGGTAAAAGACAGATATTTACCACAATTCACCACAATATTACAAAGTCTTGAAGGTAACCATGAAAATACCTTGACCACTTCTATTGATTAGTCATGCCAATGTTTCAGTTGCCATGACAGTGTTTTGGTTCATCATCAATCTTATCTACCAGTGGCTTGTGTAGTACATCATAGTTTAGTTAATACTCAAGTACCAAAGCATTTTCTGTATTGTAGAGTTTCTAATCTTAATACTCATATTTCTAATAGATTTCAATGAGTTTTATCAAGTTTTTAAAGAAATGTAGTAGAAGACAGTATGTCTATTTTGATTCTAAATTATTTAACACATTTGCATATAATATTCAATAGATTTGAATAATATTTCTCATGTACCTTTTAAAATAAGTTTGAAAATGGCTACCAATTTATATCCATGTAAACAGAGATAACTTTACTTTTTTATTTTACCAGGAACCAATTACTAATTGACAATCCTGAGGCTAAACAAGTTTTTTCCTTATTAACCTATACAGTAGATCTTTTGTTTTACCTTTTAATAAGTTGTTATAAAAGTTTAAACCCAGACAACTGTTCTTCATAAGTGCAAGAATGCAGAAGACTAACATTTGATATCTATAAAATAGATTTCTGGGTCTGAATTCTCATAATAATTTGGGTTTAAAATAAAGAAGGATCCCTTTTATTTCATTAAAACCTAAATCAAAAGAGCTATGATATAAGTTAATACTTTCATGCCACAATAGGATTGTGACTATTTTGTTTTCACCGTCAATAAGATTTAAACATTAAATTTAATATTACACAATTATTATTAATCAGAATATAAAAAATTTGACATTATTTGATAGATATTTTTATTTAGAAACAAAGTAAATTAAAAAAAATCATATTTGATATCATTAAATATAGATAAAATTATATTAAACTGAGAGAGTGCAAATCTCTCAAGTGCTTATGACTATCACCAGCCAATCAGATCAAGCACTGAGACAGAGAATTTCACAAGAAAAAGGTGGTTCCACCTTCTTCTTTACTTGTCTTTCTATATATCCAACCCAGTCTAAAGTACTTAAATCTGAAAGTGTGAATCTTAAATATCTTCACACTCAACACACTGAGTTCAAATTACAAACATACAGGGTGAAATCTTTCAATTTACTACACTGATTGGCTGGTGATAGTCATAAGTGCTTGAGAGATTTGCACTCTCTCAGTTTAATTTCAATACCATCTGTGCTTTATAAAAATAAATATTATAAAATTATATTGTGATTGAAACAAAATCAATATTTCATCATTCAACTGCCAGGGATAATTAGGTTTGTTTCATAAACAAACAAAATCTTTTTTTTTACATTTGTTTTTAAAATGTGAATGAATAAATATAAGTATTTAATAAATCTATCAATTTATGCATTAAGCATTTAAAATTTTAAAATAATTTTTACAGTATTGCAATATATTCTAACAGATGTTCACTGATGACATGTTAATACACAGCTTATAAATACCCCAGGTAATTGGCGTTATTAAAAAATATAACATTCTGTTTATAAAAATAAAAGATTTTTGTATAAAATAAATAAGTAGTAATTTACATTTGTTATTTGTAATAATTATTACACAATTATTGTCCAAAAATAATCAAGAATCTTACTACCCCCCCCCCCAAATGTTTTTTGTTATTTAAACTATTTTCTTCAAATAATGTAAAATTAGTGACGTCAAAAAAAATCAGTATAACAGCCTTTCTCATCACCAAATTTTTAGACATCCTGATATTAATAGAATTTTTATTAAAATATTATAAATAATATATAATGACTTAAAGTTAACATGGACATGATAATAACGTTGGCATCAACAAAGGTTTTGAGTGTTCCATCAGATTTTCAATGATATAGCTGATAAGTTGAAGGGTGGAGAAGATTGAAGTCTGTCCATTAATGTTTCAAGATTTGCTAGCTTAATATAAATTGATAATTATATATATATGCATGGAAGATGATGATCTCAACCAATTGATGATTGCTGGTTCAGCATAAAATACATATATTGCAGATCATTTATATTTTTCACATATATATGATCATGTGTATCAGTTGTATAAGATTGAATGGATAGATGATATATAGAGCTTGAAAGTCTGAGTTCAAGTCCCTTTTAATTACATTAAGCTCAGTATAGACACTATATTTGTATTTAACATTTAATATATATATATTACTGATATTTAAAAAAACAGTTAGTGATTTATCTCAATAGTTGATGAATTGACACACATACAAATTATTGTGGGGGAGACAATTAATGTGGGTAATAGAGAAAAACTTGTTTAGACTCAGGATTGTCAATTAGTAATTGGTTTCTGGCACCATTAAAAAGTAGAGTTATCTCTGTCTACATGGATATAATCTCATTAAGATAGTTTACCAGTTTTTTTTAATTAATTCAACTATTGATTTTGATTTTATTATCAGCTAGAAATCTTTTTAAAGTAATTACATAATGAAAGTTCTACTAACATTTATTTTTACAGACTAATTTTTAGTCTGATTTCACATTTGCTTATTTTATACATTATAAAAGTTTTCTTTACAAAGAGAGAGAAAAAAAGAGTTTTAATTTTTTTTTCCTAACTCAATTTTAGATTTCTTCCCCCTCTTGCTAGAAGTTTTATTCTAAAAGAAAAATATGAGCGGTACTTTTATTTTTTCAAAATTTTATTTTAAAAATCTTAAAACTAATCTTTTTTTTAAAAAAAACTTATGAACCATGTAATGCTATATATTCACTAGTGATACAATATATATATGTAATAGAAATATATATGTATGTGAATTAGAGTATATATTAGTTAAATGAAAGTATAAGAGTTTTGTTATTTAAAATAAATAGTAGTTTTAGAGTAAATATATATGATAATAAAATAAAAGTTTTTTTTTCTCTTTGTAGAGAATCAAGTTACATAAATGGAAAAAAATTATAAATAAAGCCTATAATAAATAGACTGAAATGTTTAATAATAAATAGAATTTTTCATGAATTCTAAAAGAATAAATAAAGCATAATAAAATAAATAAAATCTTTTAAGTAGGTGTGGGTTGTGTTTAGATTGATAGGTGGGAGGGGGTGAATAGATAAAGGGAAGAAGGTATGTAAAATGTAGGCTGTCACTGTGTGAATCTAGTACCTCTAATGGATTAAATGGAGAAGAGTGGATAAGATTCCCTTATTTCTAGGATGAGGTTCTAGTACAGAGAGTCCTGGGCCCATCCAAATTATGCTGGAAGAAATAGTCATAATCCCTTATCTCAAATAAGCACACTAGAAAAATACCATTATAAGCTGCAAATCAGTTTCATGGGAAGAAAAATCACCAAAACTTTATAATGTCTCATTTTAGTGTAAGCCGAATGGCCAGTGGGTAAATATTTCCATTCACAGTGACCTTCATTTTATTTTCTAGGATGCAGACCCATTGGAGAAAGACATGGGCTCATTCAATCAGCTGGTAGAGAAATTCCAGGATAGAAGTTAACATTTTTTTTGTTATTGTGTAAGTCAGATATAAGCCAGATGTATCTGTCATTTGCAACATTTTCTCTCTTTGTGCACATTGGAAAGATGCATATTGCTCCTGGTGGTCATCACATATAACATAATTCATTGCAAGTCAATGTAGAATATGGCCTAGAAATAAGAGTACTGCAAAACAGGTCACACTCTGTTTTATTGATCTGTAGCAATTCTAAAATTTATTTGATAGAAAATTATTACATAAATAAAAATGAAAAAATAAAATGATAAAGTGAGGAAAATTAATAATAAAATGTCAGAGTTGAAATGGGTCAAATTGATGCATTTTACCCCTCAAATGGAGGGGTGGGTGATGTACCACTAGTGAATATATAGTGTTACATGTTTCATTTTTTTTTTAAAAAAAAATATGATGAGTTTTTAGATTTTTAAAATGAAATTTTGAAAAAATACTAGTACTGCATTATATTTTTCTTTTAGAATAAAACTTCTTAGCAAGAGTGGGGAGAAATCTAAAATTGAATTAAAAAAAATTAAAAACTCTTTTTATTTCTCTCTCTCTTTGTAGAGAAAACTTTTATAATGTGTAAAATAAGCAAATGTGGAATCAGACTAAAAATTAGTCTGTAAAAACCAATTCTAGTAAAACTTTCATTATGTAATTATTTGAAAAAGATTTCTAGCTGATATTAAACTTAAAACCAATAAGTGAATTAATTAAAAAAATATAAACTATTTTAACGAGGTCATTTAGATGAATTTGAGCAAAGAATTAAGATAACCAGAAATGTAAAATAAATTAAAAGACAGATTCAAGTCAAGATAAAGTAAAACAGTGAGAGAGTTAAGATATAAAAGTTACATCTTGGTTATTGTTCATCAGTCTGATCTGCATTTCATGATCAAGCTATTCCAGTCATCTATTTGTTATTAATCCAGAGTTTGGATTCTTTCTAAAGAATGCAGAATATTTGGAAATTGTAAATGCAGTAGTAAGCCAATCATTACTGCTGTGGTCAACATTAATAGAGAGGCCACATATGCCATAGAAGTGTCTGACAGGGCTTCATGCCCCAAGCCCTCAGCAATCAACTGTGCTTGCCTAAATCAATGCCTGAAACAAATGCTTAGATAGTGAATCGATGCTGCTGCTAATCTCTCTCTTTCATTGTTGATCCAAAGAATGAAAGACAAGCCATGGAAACATCGATGGGGAAACAAAAGGCCAACTGGTTGGAAAGCAAGACCAAATGGAAAACAAAACCATTGGACAATACACACAAAATAAAAACTTGGGTAAATATACTTTGAAATAGCTGTATACACACTTAATTTTAAATAAAATGAACTTTAATTAACAGACTATTATAACTATAGTCTAAAGTAATCATTTAAATTATTTTATGTAAAATTTATTGTCATTTTATATTATATTAAATATATGGGTGCATAAATAATTAAATATTAATGTTTGCATTAATTGTTATTTTATCTATTTTCTTTCTCTTTTGTCACTGCATCACCAGTAAATTAGTGTAGAGTTATTTTATGAATAAAGTAAATGTGCTGGACCCTGAGACAAAAGTGTGAGCTAATCATGGGATATTTCAAGCAGTCAATTGTGGGCTTGTCATCCAAAGCATGCTGATTATATAATTTATGGTTGGCTAGCACCTGATGCTGATCCTCAAAACAAATAAAATGCTTTGGATGGTAAAGGTTTGAATCTAGTAGTCAAGGTGGGCCACAGTCTGGAAATGTGATTGTGTTATGCTTTGCATAGCCCAATCTGATTTTGGGTATCATTGATGGCTCTGCTATTAATGGTATTCTCCCCTATTTTTAAATGGTCAGTCCATTTCCATGTTTTTAAAATTATATAAAAAGGATTTAAATCCAATTAAATAATAATTTTCTCTAACCTGGTTCAATATATATATATATATATATATATATATATATATATATATTAACTATGAATTTTATTCTTTTTGCTACTTAAAATACTATTATAATATATATATTTTTAATTTGTTAATTTTTGTAAGTAAGCTCCTCACAAAGATTATTTTTGTTTGGAGATTATTGTAACTTTGTGATTTCTACATGGAATAAATTGATAGTGAATTGAAAAAAAAACTATTATTATTATTGTTATTGTTAATATTATTATTATTATTATTATTATTATTATTATTATTATTATTATTATTATTATTATTATTATTATTATTATTATTATTATTATTATTATTATTATTATTATTATTATTATTATTATTATTATTATCATCATCATCATCATCATTATCTAATTAACATATTCATTCATTATACTGAAGTTTACTATAGTAAATAGAGGGATTTGAATATAGGATTTTTATTCTATGTTTATCGCCCACTCCATCTCAAACAACCTATATTCATGACCACACACATGTGAAAAAGATAAATGACCCCCAACATATGTATTATATGCAGAACTAGCACTCATCAGTTTGGCTAGATCATAATCTTCCACCCATATATATAATCAGTTCTCAGCTTATATTAAGATAGCAATTCCTTATACTTTTAATGGATAGTTCAATCTTTTCATTCTTCCAACAATTCAACCATTTATTTCATTGAAAAACCAATAATGGAATGCTCAAAACCCTTGATGGATTTGATATTGCAGTCACACCCATGTAATAGGGATCATTTATTTTTTCTCCATGCGTGTAATCATGTGTATAAGGTGTTTGAGATGATGTGGAGGATAAATATAGACTGAATCCTCTATGTTCAAATCTCTCTATTTACTATTATTATTAATACAATCAGTTCCTATTTGCAATTATCTGATGTCTCTGTACATTCCTTAAGAATAAATATTTTTAGCCTCATCTGATTTTTTAAATCCAGATGTAGTTGAATTTTCTATACAAAAGTACTTTTAAAATACTATGTAATAATAAAATTAAATATGTTTGGAAATAACCAAAGCCAACATGTGTAAAATTAAAAAAAATGAATATCTTGATCTATACATTTTTAAAAAAGGTGTTTAGTATAATGTTTATTAGCATAAAATTATAACACGGTATAATCTTTATTTTAGCAAAATATTTACATAACCTTAACCTTATCTATAAGATAAAGTCACCAGCTGTAATATAACAATATTCAATTTTTTTACACTAACTAATGCATATTAAAATTGTTTCATAATTTTAGAGCCTATTTCTAATCTTTTTTAAAGGACAAATATTCTAAACACATTCATAGAATATTTATACACTTTTATTTGAAAAATAATAATCCTTATTTTTCATATCTAGTAAATGTTTGAGAATATAATTTGTCTTGTTTTTAAAAGGGGACAGAACTAATCAGTGACAACAGTAAGGTAGAAAGATGTTTTATGATTTATTAAATAACATCATCATATTTTCCATGAAATGGACAGCTGAAGAGTAGTGGGTTGGAGTAGTTTGAAGCCTGTCCATTAAAGTATGAAGACAGGCTATCTTAATATAAAGCTGAGCACTGATTGTATATATATTTGGAGATGGTAATCTGGACCAACTGATGATTGCTGGTTTAACATGAAATACATATATTAGTAATTATTTATCTTTTCAACATGTGTGTGATCAGGTGGATCAGCAATATGAGATGGCATGGAAAGTTGAGGGTCGTGTGAAAGTCCGAGTTCAAATCCCATATATATATATATATAAATAACATTATCTAAAATGTACTGGCACTATGAGTTCTATGCAGATTAGAATATTAAGAAGTATAAAATAATATATATATATGGAAATAAAATATACTAATTATGGAGATTTACTTATTGGCATTATCAAATAAAAAATAATCCTCTTAAATTAAAAAAAAAAAACTCAATACATTTTAGATTAACAAAGTCACAAGATTACCAAAACTATATTTCCTACAATTATTTTCTATACTTTGAGGTATTACATCAATCAAATGTATTCTTTTTGTAAATTAGCCATTAGTATGGCTTGATTTTATTCTGAGATCTCAGGAGACCAAAGCACATTTTAGATATTAAAATTACCTTTACATTTAATTCGTTTTCTATTCATATATATTTTTTCATTATGCTATGTATGATTTAATGTGATGGTAAAATGGCTGATTTTGCAGTTCAAAGTTTGTGGATTATGTGTGTGGATTATGTGACTCCAAATCTGTCACTTATGATGACCAAAGTGCTTATAATTCTCAACAACTATTTGAATATTTATTTTTGTTTAAACACTTTAAAATAGATTAAAACATTGTGAATTAAATCATAAACCACTTCATGACAGAAAAAACAAACTATTTACTTATGTTGATACTTAATTCATCATGGTAATTAATTTTGTCACTATATTATGCACAATAATACATTCCTATCATTATTTTTTTTAATAAAAGTAACAATACATTAGATTTTAAAAACTAAATCCAGGTTAAGAACAATTACAAAATTTATAACCCAAAATAGTTTTAATTTTAATAATAAATAAAATACAAACTAAATTTTATGTTTTGATTTTAATAATGAAAACAAACTAATAAATATCTAATATGCTACTTTAAATATTTATTAAATGCACATTTGCATACAGTTCAAATTTTAATATCAATTTGAAAATTATGAGCCTATTTAAACAAAAATTGAGTTGCTATATTTTTGTGATCTCAACTGATTTACTGAGCAGCTGATGACATCAGATTTAATTGGCAGAAACATGTTCTGCAAAAAGTTTGCTAATTTTTCATTAACCATTGATGTATATAAGAAATAATGTTAATAGATTACATATTTATGTGCTGTTTAATTTATATATATATATATAATCATAAATTCTCTTATAAAACAATCTATTGTAAACTCTTATATAGTGATAATTGAGTATATGATTATTTGTAAATAAAAAAGATAATATTAAAGTTTTGCAGATGATAGTCATTTTTTGCAGTTTATATATATATATATTTAATTAAATCAAATCATTCAAATTTGTGATTATTATTTCAAAGCTTGTTATAACTTTTGAACTATGACTTAGTGTAAAAAAATATTTGAACTAATTTCTCTCACTAATACACACATTTATTACATGCATACTTATTCTTTCTTTTTTAAACACAAACACATTTATATTATGATGATGGATTGTTTCACTTTAACTGTAATTCTCATTCTTTTCCAGAAAAAAAAAATGGAAAAAGATTCCACTATTATTGCTTAATGTCAGATTTGAATATTTGATTTTGTAATGCAGATTGTTCACTCTGTGATCTTTACTTCTCAGATATTTCAACACATTACATTATTGCGAAACATGAAGCTTGTAGCTAATATTCATATTAAGAAATTTATATTATAAATATTGTTGAATTAGGTAAATGATTAAAGTCATTGTCTACAACCTCACACCTCTTTCATTAACATTATATTTCTTTCACAAGTTTATTTTCTTGTCCTCCATCTTTTTTATTCTCTTTGGTCATCCAAGAATATAACAATTTTTTTTTCTTTTCTTTGTGACTTTAAATCAGAATTTTATGAGACCCTTGGAACTTTTGACTTATAAAAAAATAATTTAAAATGGAACATGTTTGATATAAAAATATATTAACACAAATAATGATTAGTAAATTTTTATTTACAAAATGAACAAATATAATAAATATATGACAACATTACTCTTTACCTAAATAACAATGACTAAAATGTATTTTCATATGCACACTTGTAAAGAATATTGTTATTTCTGGTCATGTGGGTGATTGATGGTTTGCTCCCTTTTTGTCAATGCTAAAATCTCTTATGGGACTACAAACTATAAAAACTGAATAATTCTAATGCCAATTATATTACCTTTAAATATCTTGAATTCTTTCTTACATTTTATTTGTGGTTAATTTGTACAAGATGATCTTTATGTGATGAGAGAGATGATTATGATGAAAAATAAGCATTTAATCATATATAATTCTTTGAATATTACCAAAATCACACTTTTCTTTATTTTTGCCATAATATCCTATAAATACAATTTATCCAAACTCCTTCAAACACTTTTTAGCAAAACTCTTTATTTGTACATATATATACACCTACATTTCAACTGACCTGCAGTCTTCTTCAGAGCAAGTTTATTTTGATCTTCTAAAAAAAAAAAAACTTGCTCTGAAGAAGACTGCAGGTCAGTCAAAATGTAGGTGTATGTATATGTACAAATAAAGAGTTTTGCTAAAAAGTATTTAAAGTGGTTTGGATAAAATGTATAATTCTTTGAACATTTGTATTTCCATGAATGAATGACTAAGAAATCAAAGGAAAGCAATAATAATCAAAATAAATGTTCTGGAAAGTTTTTACTTTATTAACTATATTTAACTTCAAGAAATTACATGCTTTAATATAATTTAATTTTATTTATTATTAACAGATTTCAAATTACCCATAAAATGGATATAAAATAATAATAACTTCAAATATTTTGCTTTCCTGAAGATATTATAACTGAATGCTAATCTTCTTTCTCATTGTTGGTTCATCTCAATCTAATACTATTACATAATAATTATTAATATCACTTCTCTACAGATTGGCTAACTTGTATGCAGAGTAAGTTCAACTGCAGTTCATAACAATGCTGTTTACTAAACTTAGAATAGCCTATGTAGTAGAAGTATTAATTGTAATGTAAAGACTAAGTTATGCATTTATATTTGAACTGGATGGAAAATTAGCTGCAGTCCATGACACCTTGTATTTGCTTTAAGAAAATATAACACCTTTTATGATCTAAACAACTTCAGAATTTGTCTTCATCCTGGCCCATTGAGAATGAACTATGAAATTCTCAAAATTATAACTATTTTATACTTCAATCATTCTAAGTTAGAATTATAAATAAAAACCTATATTCAAAACAATATATCCATCCTTAATTTACTCATCATATTTTTCAATCATATTCTGTTAAATATCTCCTCAATTATTTAGCATGTATTGGATAATAAATCAAATATTTTACTCAAATATGTTATACATATATAATATCTATGTAAATGTATGTTTGTCTGTAATGCTGTCACATGACAAATTCACAACTAATTAAAAAAACTATTACATTTGTTCGTAACACTGTTGGAAAATTGAAAAAAGAAAACTTGAATTTTTTTTTTATAAATAAATAATTATACCTAACTAAACCATAATTTATATTATGAGAACTTTATGAAAAGAAAATAATTCCACTCTTTATATTTAATAATCTGTAATTTTTATTATGAAGCATATTTTATGTGAAGGAAGTAATTCTACCATTAATAAATCATAATTTGTTTATGAAGCATTTTATGCAATAAAAATAATTTCTTACTTATATTCACAAGGCCTAATTTCATTATGAGCATTTGATTCAAAACAAGTAATTCCACAAAGCAAAAAAAAAATTGTTAAAGCAACCAATTAAAAAAAAAGTATTACAAAAATGATGGCCTTTCCAAAAGCTGAGTATATTTGCAGCAAATAATTTGTCCATAATGCTTTACTGGAGCACCTTCTGAATTTTTTTTTATTCAGAGGGTGTTCTAGTAATTATTCTTCTTAAAGAATTTTTTAAAAAAGAATTTGGCTAAAATAGATAATTATATAGAGAGAATAAAATTAAATAGTAAATTGTTGGAGGATATTAATAAAGTGGAAGAGATGGGAGTAAAAAATTATAAAAATACATTAAAAGAAGAAATATAGGGGAGAAAGAAATACTATTACTAGATGATGAGAAAACAGAGTATATCTCTAGAAAGAAAATAGAGAATCTTAAACAAGTATGTAATGAATATAGAAAAGATGTTAGATGTGGTCAGAATGATAACAAACACAATAGCATATAGTAATGAAAATATTAGGTTTACAAAAAATGAACTGAATGAGGCAGGGAAGAAATTGAAAAGTGGAAAGGCAAGAGGTTTAGATAGATGGACAGCAGAGATGGTAATGAATTTAGGACATAGGGCAAAATTTAACCTATTATCATGTTTTAATAAGATAGCATAGAAGTGATTTTCTGGATACAGTTATATAAGAGAAAGACTACTATTTAAAGGGAAGGGTAATAATCATAGAAAGTTAAGCAATTATAGACCAATAGTGGTAACATCAGTGTTATATAAAGTTTTTGCATATATGGTTGTTGGAAGAGTCACAAAATGGATGGAAGAAAATAATATAGTGGGAGAAATGCAAGGAGGTTTTTGATCAGATAAGCTTATAGAAGATAGTTTATTTGTAGTTACACAACTTATAGATATGAGTAGAAATACAGGCAAACAGTTATATGGTTTTTATAGATATAGAGAAGGCATATGACAGAGTAAATAGAAATAGATTATGGGTAAGTTTAGTAAATTTGGGAATGAATGGAGCTTTAATGGATGTTATTAAGAGATTGTATGAAAATAATTACTATAGGTATCAATTAGGGGATATAAAATCAATTAAAGTTAAAAATGGGGTGGGTCTAAGGCAAGACTGCCCTATGTCACCTATTTTGTTTTTGTTGTATTTGATAGACATGGAGAGAGAAATAGAAAAATTAGGAAGAGGGGTAGAGATATCATTAATAGGTGGCAAAGGAATATATACATTATTGGGTCTTTTATTTGCAGATGATGTCTTCTTGTGCATAGAAAGAAAAGAAGATATAGAAGTTATGCTGAGGATGTTCACAAGAATGAATAAAATGATGGGGATTAAATATAGTGAAGAAAAATCAAAAGTAGTGATGATTAATATTGGGGAAAGAGAGGACAAATAATTTTTATTGGGGATATAAAATTAAGTGTGGTTAATAGATATACTTATTTCGGAATAATCTTAAGTAATCAGAGAAATTGTTTCGATGAATTGAAGAAAAAATTGATAAATAAAGCAAAGAAAAGAAAAGGATTGATAAAGAAATTAAAAGTGTTTTTATATAATAAATATGATGTCACTAGAATTGTATGGAAAAGAGTGGCAGTAGCAGAGTTAACATATGATAATGATGTATTATGTATTAGTACAGAATGTTAGATTACTTAGAAAAAGTACAAAGAGATATAGAAAAACATGCATTAGATGCAGGTGTGTGGATGGTAAAGGAGGCAATGCAAGGAGAAATGGGATGGTCACGTTTTTATATCAGAGATGCAAAAAGCAAACTGAAAATGTTTGGTAGATTGCAGTTCATGAATAAGAAAAAATAGCCAAAAAGTATTTAATTGGATTATGAATAAAGGGCAGGCAACAAGATGGGTGAGAAAGGTAGTATGGTATGCAGATTTGGATAAAGAATTTATGTCAGTATACTTATACAAAAGATGGGGTGATTGTGTTAGGACAACCATTGAGTATTATAGTGGCAACAAATGGGATAGAATAGATGCATTAATAAAGAATAGGGAATTGGAGAGGTTGAGAATGAGTATGGAGACTAAAAAGAGTTTAAATATATATAGAAGTAAACAGAATATTGGGTGGGAGTTAAGTTTATGATAATAGCAAGAAAAGTAGTTTACTGTTTAAGGCTCAAACAGGATCTTCAGTTATAAGGGAGTGAACATATAAATGGGAAAATGTGGGTGATTTAGTCTGCAAGTTGTGTGAAGAAGGCATAAAAATATTAGGCATCTGTTAATTGAATTTAAATGTCTGCAAGCAGAAAGAGTGCAAATATTGAAGTTGTGAAAGAATAAATATATACAAAGTGATTACACAGAAAGTGGGTTTTTGACTTTTAAGCTGAGTTTGGGAAAAGATAAGGGAGATTTAGACATAAAAGCTATGGAGTTCATGAAGATTATGTTGTGGAAATGGGATGGAGCAAGATAGAGAAGAATATAGAAAAAAACTTAGGGTGGGGAATGGAAAGGGAAGATAAAGTGGCTAACATGTTTCTCTGGGCATAGTGGCTAAGAGATTCCTGACTCTGAATAAGGAGAAATCAGAGTGCATCACATCACATCAATGCATATTATATTCTATAATGCTGTCAAATTCACACATCAAATATAAAAGATATGCTTAAAAATTTAAATTTAGCTTTATTAATATCTTACCAGAAACATTTTGGAAGTATACCAAACAGGCCGGGTTGTTCCAAGCATTTTTTTTTTCAATTGTAAATTTCTCACATTTATTTATATAATATAAAATCTTTTGTTTAATTTACATTAAATGTTAAAAAAATTATTAAAAAAATGATGGTCTTTCCATAGACTGGTTACATTTAGTATCAATATAATGACTTAATTTCATTTTTTAATTATTTCATCATACATTCTTTCAACTTGCAAGCCTGTTATTATAACACATTTATTTATTAACTTCCTTCATTATTTATTAAAATAACTATTCTACTAAAAGTTTTCTTTATTATCAATTCTTTATTCATATGCCAACTATATGCACTTATTTATTATAAATTGGTGTTTCTAAAATGAATTAATTTTTTTATATACTCAATTTCCGATATAAATTGTGAAATTCCACTTTTTCTAAAGAGAAGATAGTCAAGCCTCCATACATGTGCCATACTATAATATTCAATTATTGATGTTAAATATGAATAAACTCTTGATGCAAGTCACCAGATAAAGACTTTAAAATATAAAAATGGCCACATTATTTTTGTACGTAAATGCAGTTATATAGGCAAATCTTAAGCATCTTGGAAAGAGAATATGAATATATACATTAAATTATTCACTTTATAACTGCATTTAGGTACAAAAATAAGATGACCATTCTTATCTTTTCAAAGTCTTTATGTTGTGACTTGGATTGAGAGTTTACTTATATTTAACATCAATAATTGATTATTATAGTATAGTGCATGTGTGTAGGTTCGATTAACTTTTCTTTAGAATTATAGCTTGGCACCATACTAAAAAAAATTTCTTGATTATTTACATATTTCATTTATTAAAAAAATATTTATAATGATTCCCATTATTTCTTAGAATTTTTCAATCTTCATAGATTAAATCCTATGTTTCACTTAATTATTTCACATGTGTAACATTTCAAATAATGTTGGTTTAATTGTATGGTCTGCTTTTTTGCTTATTCCATATTACTAATAATTATCTGTAGAATGTTACCATTCAATTCAGTAATAGTACTAGCTTTCTTTTCGTTTTTTTTGAAGCAACTTTATTTTGTTGTCATTTTATATCTTTGAGAGCTTTCTTTTATATACTTTTTAGTCATTTTACTATTATAGGTCTTTATATTATCACTAATATTTTTCAATTCTATTTTATATAAAGGTTTGTTGAATAGTTTTTTAAATTATTTTTATATCTTTTTTCTTGGTATATACTGCTTTCATCTTATATTATATACTATTGAAGTTCTGCTTTCTTATTCCTGATATCTGAACAAATGCTTTTAATAGAATATCTATTATCTTCTTATTAATGTCATTCAAATATGTGTTTTTTCAAGTTCGTTGACATTTTAAAATAATTTCCAAGTTGTAACTTAAATTCATTGCAATATTTCTGAAAGTTGTTATATTAATTCTTAATATTGTCTTTATGATTCTAGTTTTGCAGAGGTAGGTAAAATATATTTCTCTAATCGATGTTTATTTGTTTTAATCTATTTAATTAAGAACATTATGATATAAATTAGAAATATATTCAGCTAAAAAAAAGTATAGACTAATTCTGATGTGACTTTATTTGAATACTTATGATTCATTATCTTTTTAAAATTAAAAAAAAAAAAAAAACTTTTTTAATGTTTTTTTTTTTTTTTTTGAAAATTTTATTTTTGTCTCCTTATTCATAATATTTTATTCTTATCAAAATCTATAGAAATTTTTAAAAATGTCTGTTCAAAAGCATTATTCTATATCTATATAATTTTTTTTTATTTCTTCATCACAATGAAACGTCATTGGAGAATTATATATATTATTTTTTTCTATTTTCTATAATATATTAACAATAGGCATGATATCGCTCTTCTATTATTTTATTTAAAATAAATCCCTCTCTTTTTAAACTTATGACAAGCCTACTTTTCTAATCAATTGCCACTTCCTATTTCCTTATAACTTAATAAATTCAACAATATTCCATTTATAAATAGTTAATACTATTTTTTATTCTTGTAATATTCTTTTTTTGAAATTAGTCTCAGTTGCACATAGGAAAATAAAATATAATTAATAACCTAGATTGGTAATTCAAAGATTTTTGGTACTTTTTAAGTTTGGTAGATAATAGCTTTTTTGACTAATGATTTTACAATTTCTGATATATGAATGGCATAATTTATGTTTACTTGTCATAAATAAATGAGTACTTACATATATCTGATTCTCAGTGAAACCAAATGATGAAAAATAATGTGTTTTAATGGTTTTAAACTCAGAGATAAAAATAATATCATTACTATGTGAAAAATCAAATAAGAAATGGATATTAAGATTTCCTCTTGTTTTATGTCTTTAAGGCTAATTAAAAATCAAAAAATTCCTTTCAGTTAATAAACATTTTTAATTATCTTTTTGAAATCATATATTTAGGTAAATGAGGGGATACTACTTAACATTAACGAACAACGATGTCACATGATCACCATTTCATATGCTTACACGTGCTGTATGGAAAGTTTGGTACTCTTATAAACAATAATGTCTTGGCTGTTGACTTTACATCTTTTGAGAAATGAGTGCGACTATTTATTTTTGCCTACTTTAAATGTAAACACAAATAAATGAATATTCCTTTTTATAATTCATGAGAAACAATAAAAAAATCCATAAAAATTATGATAAATCCAAATTAATAAATTTAATTGGTGATTAATTCATTGAATTAAAGTTTAATGATCCAGCGTTCATCCCATTTATTAAGATATATCATTATTAATAGAATGTAATATAAATTAAATTCCATAATTATGTTAAAATAATTATATTAATTAATATAAGTGCTCCCTGAATGAAGTATACATAAATAAATTGAACTTATGTTGTTTTCTTTAGTACATATTTAATGGTCCAACATAATATTATTCTAACATTCGTCTTTTGAATAGGGCACTCTGTTCTGAAAATATATTTGAGTTTTAAAATTTTCACTCCATGCAAAAAACAATGTTATTAACATATAAAAACATGTCAATAGCAAAACTGAACTATTATAATTCAAAGGCAAGCAAATCTACTTTATTACAAAACTTAAAATATATGCTAAGTGTACATTTATAATTCCATTACTTTCACGCAAATCTACTTTATTACAAAACTTAAAATATATGCTAAGTGTACATTTATAATTCCATTACTTTCACCTTATTATTCTAATTAATCTTTTTATGTATGTGTGACTATGTATGCATACATCTTTCATTCAATGGCAATGTTTCAGTTTAATAAAGCATCTCTTTATATATTTAAAAAAATCGCAGTCATCTCTCTAAGAGGGTAATCTATACATATTGGTGCAATGGTAGCAAAATACTTGAGAGTTAAAGAATCCTGAATAAAAGCTCATTATAATATATATATATAGACGTCACTTGATTTCTTGAGTGATAGTCATTACCTATTTGATTATTTTAAATATTTAAATCAATAGAGTGAACTATGAAATATAAATATTAAGTAACTCTCTTCAGCTTTTCATATTTTTCACCTTTTAATCGCCATGCTATTATGTATTATTTAGTTTCAACTATCTGTTGAACTGTATATTTTAGCCAAAAGTTCAAAACCTAAATAAAATACCTACAAGTCTTTTGAGTTTGAAACTTGTTTTAGGTCATAGAGCTATTGGATTTAAATATAGAATAAATACATTTATGCAAATATATATACATGCATATGCAAATACCTCTATGTGTGGGTATGTGCAGGTGTTTATTTTGTGTGCATCTTTCATTTTTAATTGAGGTGGACATTTTAATAGGTAGATATTTAGCAACCAAATATTGGAGCTTATATTTCAAGCTATATTTACCAAATAGTTTTATTATTATTATTATTTTTAAATGTCAGTTATTTTTATTTATTTTTTAAAAATGAAATGACAGATAGTTGGTTCCACCTCATGCTAAGAGGAAAAACAAATTCATAAAATAGAAATGTAGAAGGAAATAATTTTTTTTAAATAAATAAAGAATTTTAAAGATATTAATCTTTAATACAGCATATATTAATGCTATTATGATTATTGTAATACTAATAATACAATAACTAGTGATAAGAATAAAAAGCAAAGTACAGTAGTACAATTATAAATTATATAAGTTTCTGGCTAATGCAAACAAACTTAAGTACTTCATTTACAATGATAAATTTATTAATAAGTAACATTAACTATAATGACAAAGAGGAAAGGCTAAAGTTGAACAAGATTTAGTAAAAAGAAACTAATTATGGTGACTTTTAATTTCTCACTTATTTCCTGAAATATAAATAAAATTTTAAAAATATCTCAAGTTGGATTATGAAAAGATTCTTATTGTACTATTCTAAAATGCCAAAATTTCTAAAAAGTAAGGAAAATTCTGAAACTGACATAGCCATATAAATTGGAAACAAATTGGGAAAGATAATTTTCAAAAGAGATTTGGACATTATTTCTAAGTTTAAAACAATTGAATAAAGACTTTATGAAGAGAGAGTGAGATATAACTTCTGTATAAAGGAGTAAATTAGAATGCAGATTAATCATTTATTCACAGTACTTTGAAAATCCTAGAATTTGTGGATTTAAAAAATAAATCATTTTAACAGCACCAAGCATGACTTATAATTGATGAGAAAGTCCTTAATTTTTAGGTTTAACCTGCTTGTGTAAAAATCGAACATAGACTTATTACCATCGGTAATAGCCTGCACCAATTAGTCTAACTAATATCTTTTTCTTTGAAATAACAATCAGTAGATTAAATATTTTCTCATATTTTGAGATCTTCAATTTCAATGCTATTCAAACATCACATATTAACAAGAAGAACAATGAAATAAGCAACATCTGTGCTTTTGAAAATTTGAACAAAAAAAATTCTACTTATTATTGGCATCTCAACACTGTCAGTCAAATCCAGAATATTTAAAAGAGAGGTAATGTTCATTTTCCTCAGATGTGGTATACACAGAAAGGATCTTTAACATATGGAAAAATCAAATTCTCAGCTACAGTATTGTTCTTACCAATTAGAAAGCTTCAAGCTCATTTTTGATATCTTTATTAGATGATGACAATAAAAATGCATTTCCACCATCAAGAAAAATTTCAGAATATGAAATTCTTTGTATTGGGGGCTTATTTTATCAGCAAATGTTACACAAGTAAAAAAATCGTATACTTTTACAATACTTTTTTGCACACTGCACACTTGGATAAAGTGTAATCCTCATTTTTATATATGATGCATTCATGACAGTATTTTCTTTTTTAATCTATTTGAAGAATTAAAGATTTTATCTTTTTAATGTCTTGCACTAAAGTGTTACACATATTGGGATAAATGTCTTTGTGATTGGTTACTTGTTTCACTTTATTTTGCTGCACCTATATTACCAAAAGATCTACATCTGATCATACATAAGATGATAAGACAATTTAAAATGATAATGAAGAAAAGAATATCTCAAAAAAACATCCAGAGAACAATCTACAGGATTGATGAAGATGCTTATTCATAAATACAGACTGTACTAGCATGACACCACTCACTCAACTTAATAACTCTTCATGAAGTGGACAAATATGAGTGCTGTGCTTCAATTGAAATATACTACTAAGCATCTGTATTGCAATATCATGTTCACAAATTGCATTGCTTAGAAAAAAACTCACCATCATTCAACAACCAAACAAAGTAAAAAAAAAAATAGTCTTGAGATTAAATAATAAATGAAATCTGCACCAATACGCTTCATATTTTTTCAAATTAACATTGCTAATGTTCTTACTTCATAAATATTTAAAAAAAATATCTGAAAATTAAAAAATTTCTCCACAATCTATATTTAAACTAAACCAGTGTCTTCTGTTGATTGTTTAGGGAAATAAGGATGAGTGTTACCATCATAAATTTAAAAATATATTTGTTTATGCAAAAATAATGAATGAATAAAATATTTAAGATTATATGACTGAACAAATAAGTTACATAATATAAATAAAGAGAATAAAGTTTGATATCTCAAATTTAAAGAATAATTATCTAATGTTCGATAATAATAAGACAATTATATTAAAATGAAGAGATTAAAGAACTTTGAAAAATGAAGGAATAATTGAAATTAATAAGTTTATGACTTATTTTTTGTCTCATATTATTGATGCATGAACCTTTTTTCAACATTAATTATTTTCCAGGTACATGCAAGAAATTGGGAATCACTGATGAACCATCATTCTGATCATTTCTTTTATATATATATATATATATTCTAACCTCTCCCCCCACTTCGTTCGTCCACTCCTATTAAAATTTATTATTTATATACTGATTTTTACGGGTTCTAGCTCAGTTAAACGAAATAAATAAATGAAATATCCAGCATTAATTAAAATGATTACTAGCTCTAATTTTCAAAATACAAATACAGTTATATTTCTAAAAATACATTAACAAATATTTATTATTTTCATGAGACATGGAGTGACGACACGGGGAACGAGATAGACTACATTGAGATATTATCCACATGATACTATCCCAATGGCATAAGAATACTATTCCCCCTTTTACTATACTAAATAACTAACTTATAGTATTCTTACGACTTTCTAAGCTCTTTTCACTACAACTAAAATAATAATCATGTCTTAATATTCTTTGTAATAAGAATCTAGCTCAATTAAATAAAATTAAGTAAATAAATAGAATAAATAAAATAAAATCAAATCTCAGGTTCATAAATTGTATTTTAACTGATTTAAAATTACGGTAGTAAACTATGAAAAGGGAATTTTATGTCATAAATTCACTATTCAGTAACTAACAATAATAAATAATAATAATAACAACAATAGTATAATATAAGTATTATTATTTCCTAAATAAATAAATAATTACGTGCGTGGCAGTATTTTAATAATCTGACAACAGAATACGTATGGCAACAATAGCATATATTTTAATGTAATATTGTGGCAACCAACTTATGACCAATAAATGATATAATTATGATCTTTTAATTTTATCATACAAATAAATTTTCAAAATTATTTATAACACTTTTATGTTTACCTTTTGTGCAAACAACTATATGTCTGTTGCAATTATAAGTGTATTGCGATATCATGCATCCATGTGGAGAAATAACAACGAAGACACAAAGCTTTAAAATAAATTTACAACAAAGTTTATTAATAACATAAACAAATAACAATATTTTACATTATGTACATGGATATCCTTACTCTCCTATCACAAAATTATTTTACTAGTTTATAAAAAATGAAATCAAACTTCTACTTATTTTTCTAGTTAACTCTTATCTTTTAAATGCTTAAGAAAATACAGTATTATTATTATTGGATTTCTTATTATAGTTTAGCTTGTTACAGAATGTATTTATTATATAATTATCATTAACACTTTGTATCCCTACTATTATTAAATTTATATTTTTACAAATTTTACATTCATAGTAAACATTCTACAAAAACAACAAAATTCTAGTTTTATATTGGTTGTATGGAATCCTACTACTTCAAACATTCTTCTACATTCAGTATTAGGTTTGATTGTTCATTATCCGATGTTTATTAATCTAATATACTCATTCAAGCCTTACTTCGGATGGTAATTACAACTATTAACATACCATGCACAAATATATGTCTATTACACATTATTGAATTATTTCTTATTAAATATGCAATATTTATTTTCTAAAAATTATTCAAAACATTAAAATTTTATTATCACTTTTATAAAAAAAAAACTTTGTTTAGATTTCTCTTTTAAAAATCTTATATTCATTTCCGAATTGATTTTAAACTGTATCATATGATTCTTTCTCTCTTTATGATATTTTGTACTTTCACTTTTAAAGTTACACAATTCTAACACATTCCAGTAAATAAACTATTCTTACATAAACGATAACGTATCTTCAGTTCCATTTTATTCATTATTTCTGTGAAAATATCTTTCTGACGATGCAGATTCACGAAACAAGGATAGCGAAAATAGATGCACAGGATCAAAATATAACTAGAATATTATCCGTCATAAACCTTGACAATAATGGCACAGTGAATTAAAAAACACTATAGAGGAGTGACCTTTATCTGTCTACCCACCTCTATTATAGGAGTGATGCTAAAGCTATTTCTTCAGCTTTATATAACATCAAAAAGTTTAAAAAATACACAAAAACACTGTCCAAAATATATGTGTTCAGTGATAGGGCTTAGTTAGCTATACTGAAATCACACAAACTAACTATGATCCAAATACTTTATTTTTCTTATTTCTTAACAAAACATCATCTTGGTTTCCTCTACACTAGTACTACCAAGTCACTATCCGATCTTATTTCTCAAGATTTTTCTATACAGTACATTTCTATCTGCATTTCTAACAATAATAAAATTCATTTATTTCAAAACTATACCGCTGTTCTTTAAGAAAATCTTTTACTACTTTTCTTGTATATTTATCATATACAAACTATTTTAAAAATATCTGAATACTTTACAACATGAAAGTTCAAAAGAATCACACAATTGTTCTGTTATATTATATTATTAATTATACTTTAAATAACCTATTGCATGCATATTTAAAATTACTCCCATCTCATCATATGTTTTAATGTTGTATAAAATGCGTACATAGAATTTAAACTTTCACACATCATTCTTAATCAATAGATGATCTAAAAAAAAATTTACATTATGCATTATGAATAAATATCAAAATTACCAAAACGATCTTTATCTTCTTGATCGTGTTCTGTAGGCTTCACCATCCCATTGATTCTTGTAGATATATGATTTCCATACATACACTTTATTTTTAAAACAATATTTCTATCATTCTATTAAGCTATTATATTTAAATCTCATTTTTATTAAATTTATGTTTATATGTTTCCCTAATCTCACATAGCATTTTATATTTTAAATATAATCAGTAAAAATATTTAAATTATATTTACGGTACTTCTTTATCGAACTTGCTTGAAAATCGTTCATATTAAAGCTAAAAAAAAATATTATTTTATTTCTTCTTCAGTCACTTAATGTTCTATTTTAAAGTAAAACAATTACTACTCTGTTTAATAAATATTCATATACGACAATCCTTGGTTTTCACAATATTGTATACGATTATTAATTCATGATATTCTCTTCTACTATTGTCTGCTAGTATTTTCCCGCGCGACTTTTCCCGATGCATTTTCTAGGTACTTTATTTAAATCTTCAATAATTTTCCTGTTTTCCTGGATCCATTTTCATTAAGTAATTTAATTTTATATTTTTCAGATCAAGCATTTCCTCCATTGAATACTTTATAATATTTTAATTAATTCCTATTAGATAAAATTTTTCAGTTCCTTTCCATAAAATACATAATAGCACTTTTATATTCTTCTTTACTTTTCTTTATTTTAAAATTCTTGTACTATATTTTTAATAATGTTTTTCCCTTAAAAGATAAACATTCTTTCTTCATTATACTTTCTTTATAATAAAAACGCATATTAAATTTTTCCATAGATAAGAATAAATAACTTTAAATTAACATTATAAAATTGGTGCATCATAATTTTTTTTCTGACGGCAAGTAACTTCTCTTTTAGGTTTTCATACAGCATCCTAATTATATTTCTTTGAGTTATAATGATAAATTTCCGGTTGAGCATAAATAAAGCTGTATTAAGACAATTTCCAAATATTTTTCCTTCAGCAATATTTTTAGGTATTTTTCCTTGTACTTCCATCTCTACTGTAGGTTTTTTGGTTAAACTTGAATAAAATTCCCTGGTAAGATAACTTTTAAAATTAGCAATCCATGTCGATACAGTCCAAATATATTATATGTTACAGAAGAACTCTTAAAATAAATACTAAATTTTAAATTTATATCACTTTTCCAGCTACGGTGTTATCAGCTATAAAATGTGTTACTTTCTCTTTCACTTACACATTACTTCTCCCCCCGCTTCATATAATTCTTATATTTTGTCTGCCAATTTACCTCTGTTGATTGGTTAATGACTTTATTTTAGCGCGAACAAATTTATCCATTTTAGTTTTATAACAGAATAGACGTTTAAAATAGAGAATTGATGACGTCATGTCTCAAAATATTATTTAGACTAGTATTTTTAAATTCAATTATAGTTTTATAAAATTATTTAAACTTTTAAAATAATTATTAAAACAATATTTAATATTTTAACTTTTATTTTAATGATCGATGGCAATTATATCTAGTTTCAAATTCACAAACTTTATTATTATTTTAACAAGCGTGCGTGTGAAGGTATATAATATACAGTCACGTGTTTACTAACTTTATCAAATGATTTTTTTATTTACGTCTCGGTCTAAATTACCAAAACTGATATGTTTTATAAAAATTTGGAAAATAATTTTAAAATGTTGAACTAAATATAATTCTCACCATCCCAAAGTTTATTAATAAATATACTCTATTAATTTTGATTATTAAATACAATTATAACACTACATATAGCATTTATTTAATTGTTTTCTTTTAAAATAATTTATTACATTTTTATATATCAGGTATTTTCAGCTTTAAATTGTACTATAAAATCTAATTATCCTATTATTATTTATATATCATACAAGCATAACTTAAAATTTAAAATTTTTTTAGTAATTGACCTTTCTACCTTACCATGACCTACAGACAAGGGCACAATATATATATATATAAATCATTAAAACCAGTCAACACTTAGACAATCACAATATCAACAAGAATCAACAATCTCAATCTGTTGTCAAGACAACCTTCTTTTAATAGTAAAGGTGGAATTCCACCTTTATTTGTGGTCCAATATATTTATATAGACACTAAAGATTGCAACTTGATCACAGAACCTGAAATTATTGATATAAAAAAGTTTAAATAAATCTCCTTAAACAAGAAAATATAACCTGTTCTGAATGCAGACTAATAAATAATCAATCATAACATTGAAACTGAATTACAATTTTCAAATTGTCTAAAGGTTGACTGATTTTAATGATTACTTATAAAATTCCATTTAGCCTTGAGCATTATTACACTTATATATTATGTGCAATTTGAAAATTATAATTGCAGTTTGAATATTATAATTGTCTATTTATTAGTCTGCATTCAAAACAAGTTATATTTATATGTTTAAAAAGATTTATTTAATAATTTTTGTCACTGTAATCAAGTTGCAATCTTTAGTGTCTATATAAATATATTGGAACCATAAATAAAAGTGTGATTCCACCTTTATTTTTAAAAGGTTACCTTGACAACAGATCGAAATTGTTGATTTTTATTGATATTGGTTAATATCTAAGTGTAGATTGATTTTAATGATTACTTTTAAAACCCCATGTTGACTTGAGCATTATTATACTTATTATTTAAGTAATACATTGAGTGCAATTTGAAAATTATAACTGCAGTTTGAATGTTATAATTGATTGTTTGTTAGTTTACATTCAGAACAGGTCATATTTACCTGTTTAATGAGATTTATTTAAATGTTTTTGTGTCAATAATTTTCATCACTGTGATCAAATTGCAATCTGTAGTGAGTATATAAATATATTGGACCATAAAAAAGGTGTGATTCCACCTTTATTGTTAAAAGAAGGTTGTCTTGATAACACATTGTTGAATGTATTGATATTGTGAGTGTCTAAGTATTGAGTGACTTTAATGATTATTTATAAAAGCCATTTAGCCTTGAAGATTATTATGCTTATATATATATATATATATATATATTATAATACAAATAAAATGGTAATTAAAATATAATATATATATATATATATATATATATATATTGTGCCCTTTTGTATGGGTCTCCATAAATTGTTGTATCCATTTATTTAAAAAATTTTAAATTTAAGATATATTTAGCTATATGATGTTAATTTTGTTTATAACAATCTTTCAAAAGTGTAATTAAAGTAATTCATGAGTATTTGATATGTAAAAATTGTGCTGATGTTGAGAGAGACGTTTCAATGGGATGATAATAGTATATGGTTGGGAAAACTGGCCATAATCCATACTGCATTAATAAATTTAATAAATAAATGTTTAAAGTTAAAAGTTTTAAAAAGACAAGTTAAAATTAAATGCATATATTTATTTGTTGATAAAAATTAATATTTAATAAATGAATATAAATATTGTAATTATTAGTAGTACATGATAGAAGATTAATATTTGATTTTAATAATATCGAATTATTATTTTAAAAATTGTTGTAATATATTATTTATTTTAAAAATATTTATTTTTAAAAAATGAATTGTTAGTTTATTTTTAGATTATTACGAGCGTTTGTAGCTTTGTTGTAAAAAAACAGATGTTAATTAGACACATACACACATGCTTGGGAGTATTTTAGTAAAGTTGCAAAGCTATTTTAAAAAAATTCTGTTATAAAATTTATAAATATTATTTTGGCTATCATGAAATAAAAATAAAGATAATTAATGTGAAATATTAGATCTGATTTTTAAAATACTGTTTAAAAACATAACGAATAAAAATAGATTTAGTTTGTTTATAAAAATAATCTTATAAAAGTTAAAAGTGAAATTAAGTAAGAAAGAATGTTTTAAAAAATGTTTAATGGATTTAAATAAATGATAAGGATTAATTTAAGTATTTAATAATGTGATAAATAATAAATTTTAAATAAGTCATTATTTATTTTTAATTCTGTCTTGTTGGTAAAATATGTAAATAAGCTAGCAAGTCGATTGTTTAATTCACCAATCAAGTGGGAGTTTTCTTCCGGTATAAAACCAAGGTTCAATTGTTTGGAGGGGACTTGTGATTGAAATTCTTAAAGTAAAAGGTGCTATTAAAAATAGCTAAGTGATTATAGACGCTCTCAAAATCGTTTTAAAATTATAAGAGAGTAGTTTTTAAAATAATTTATAAAAGTTACCGATAAATATGCAGTGTTAATTTATTGTAGTTCCCTATTGATCGTTTCCTTATTGAAGCTCAATTTACTATCAAATAATCATGAGGACTCATATAAGATAAAATGTGTTGGAGACTTTATACTGAAAATTTAACAAACGCTGATTGACTAGGAGAGTCATTAGATGCCTAATAGTAATACGTTGGACTTTGTATAAATTTAAAAGCTAATGGTAGTTAATTTTATAAAATAGATATTTGAAAAAATGAGAAATATCTTTATGAAGAAGTATTTGTAAATTTAAATTAAATATATATCTTGGTAAAGATATAAATGTAACAGTAATTGTATAAATATTTGCCTTGTTAAGTCTTTATGGTTTAAAGACTAAATTCTGACAATTTAAAGCAAATAAATTGGAGATTTAATAGGTAAAGAAATACCTGTATAAAATTATTTATTATTAAAGTCTGAACCTGGTCGTATAGAAGACTAAAGTAATCTTACCTAAATATCTATTATGGAATGTGCAAATCTACGTGGATATCCAAATCAAATCAATTAAAATAATTAAACAAGAACTTTATAAATTATAGACTAATACTAAAAAATAATAACTTTAAAATAATTTTCTTTAAAGTAAAGAATACGGATCCTATAAACTATTTTAATTTTATTTTTGTTTTATGATGGAACTGACTTTTCTTTATTTTTTTAAAACAAGAACGTTTTCATTTATTTCATAAAACTTTTAAAGACACGTGATGTACCGGAAAAGGAAGTAGTGTTTTGGTGAAAATTTGTGCCTAGGAAAAAGAACAATTATAATTGGAAGAAGACACCGTTGGATGTTATGTAATATGTTTTAATTATTAACTAACATAAATATTTCATTAATTATTGATTTATTAAAGATAGGAAAGGTACATTTACATTTTTTTTAAATAATAACTAAATACTAATATAAATTTTTATTGCATAAAGTTTATTTTATAATTATACAACACGTAATATTTTAAAGAATAATTGTTGAGTGTAAATGTGAAATTATTTTGTAAAGCTGAAATCTTGGAGGACATCGTGTGACGGACTGTACATTGAAGTATCATTTATGGTAAAAATTGTGTAATAATAATAATAATTTGATGTATTTACTATGTTTTCTTTAGATCAACCAAATGTTATATGATTATTAAATGAATGTATTAATGTTTAAATAATATACACGCACAAGATTAATAATAGCAATTTTATTTTAATATGCATATTTTAAATTGATGATATAAATTTAGTACAATGTAATATGAGAACCTAGAAATAATTATACGATTCTTTCGTGAATAAATTTTAATGTTTCTGTTACCATATTAGGAATTAGATATTTTATTAGCGTTAGTTATTTATTTTTCTTTTCAAGTTAGTAAGAAGTATATAAAGTCTATATTTTATTTTTATTTTTATTAGATAAGTTACGTTAATTTTACATAGAAATTTATATTTTTGATTGAAGGCTTATTGTAAATAGAGGATGAGGTATAAGAGAGTTTGGATCGTTATTATTTTGTTTTAAAATTGGTCATTTGTTTTTCTGAAATTAAATAAGGTTAAAATGATATTTGTAGATAGAAGTTTTTTAAGAAGGAATAAGAATAACAAGTAAAAGTATAATAATTAAAATGGAAAAGAATCATAGAATTTTATTTAACATTATACTTTATAAAAGTTGAAATTATTGAATAATTTTAAAATATTATTTTTTAAAAGTACATATACGTATTGCATATTTTAATAAGACATGTGGTATGACATTATATCGGAATGAAATAAATAGTGATAGTCAATAATTGTTATTATACTACAAAGTTATATCAGTTTATACATTAATTAATATTTGAGTCATACTGATAATAAATGTAATACAGCCTTATACATTATAATATAAATAACAGTAAGAATTAAGTGAAATAGCATTTTTAATTATTAAAGTTTGTTTATTTACATACATGCTACATGAATGATACCTTACATAAAACTTTTCTTATATTAATTGATAACAAATTTTATTAAAATTAAAGTCATAAACTAATTAAATGTTATTGATAGAAATTTAATAAATGTATAAATTATCTACTTATGGTTATGGAAATAATAAAGTTAAAATTGTATTATTATTTTTCTTATTTTTTGTTTATTTTCTTTAGTTCCATTTGTAAATGTAAATAGTGTAAATAAGTTACTTGTTAAAGATAATGTAAATAAATTTGTTAAGTTGTTTAAAAGATGTGTTGAATTCATTATTTTACACCACAGCATTTGACAACAGATAATTTGAATGTACATAATATTTGCACAATATGAATTTATTATTTTATTATTTGAGAAAGAAACACAATATTTTCTTAATATAATTTATAGAAATTGATTGACATTAACATATAATATTTCAATGGTCACAAAGTAATTATAATGCACAATATAAAAGTATAATATTATTTATTGCCACAGATTGTTAAATTATAAGATTTTGGTATATTTTAAAATTAAGATACTATATGGAAATGAGGACATGTATATGATTTACTTATTTTCTTAATGATTAATGGTATAATCGAACAGATAAGATTAAGCTATACACTAAAGATTATTATTATTGTTAGTTATGGTTATTAGAATAAGTTAGGTGTATTTAGGTTTGATATTAAATCCCTTATCATTCCTATCTACATGAATTATTATTACTTTAAGATAATTAGAAGAACCTGAGATCATTTAATTATATTTCCTTAACAAAAGATTGAGATTTATTTATCTATTATTATTAAAGATAATTCATTTAAAAGTCATAAGAGTGCTGTAGAGTTAGTAATGAGATAATAAAGAGGTAATAGTATTCTTATGCCATTGAAACAATGTCTTGGAAAGACATTGATTCAATGTAAATCTGATTACCAATTGTAACTTCACTTCACAGTCTCATGATTTTAGTAAATATTTATTTGATTAGTACATAATATTGAACTATATTAATTTTTGATAAGTTTGTAATAAATCTGATAAGTGATAATATTATAAAAATATATTAAAGATAGTTGTACATATTTTAGCTGAACATAATGATTTAATTGAGCTAGTCATATTTTTAAATTATATCATATATCGAGAAGTGAGGGTATAATATATATATATATATATATTATAATACAAATAAAATGGTAATTAAAATATAATATATAGTTTTTCAATTCACAGAAGTACTTTCACTTAATTGCTTAACCATCCTCAATTGCTATTAAATTAAAAAAAAACCCTGTAGATTATATTTTAATTACCATTAGATTTATTATTTTTATTGTATATATATATGTCATTAAAAACCAGTCAACAGCTTAGACAATCCCAATATCAATAACAATCAACAATTTCAAACGGTTGCAAAAGCAACCTTTTTTTAACACATTATTTAAGTGATATATATATATATATATATATATATATAAATATTTTCTATATATATATGTCTTTTCTCTGGTAAATATTTTCTATTAGCAAAATAGCAGCATTAAAGTTTGCATAAAATGCATCATGAATAATCATTTCCATTAATTTGTGTTGACACTCATAATCACTTATGATACTTGACTGCCTCCTTTCAAGAATCCTAATATTACAATAGTATCAAGCTTATTAAATTGTTGTCATTTATTATAACTAATTGCAAATGAGTTGAGTCTTTTTGTGAAGCTGATGATTTCTGGAATCTATTTTAGAATGAGAATATGCAGCATTTAATACAGTTTTATAAAGATGCTCAGCCACTTTAATTTAAAAACAATTCGCCAATTCATCTAAAGAAATTTATTTAAGTACATTAAAACGTTTCTATTTTAATAATTATTATATCAGTAAACTCTGCAATTTAATTAAAAAGTTTGTATCTAAGATTAAAAATATGTGTAGTATTTTTTCACTCACTATTTTGCCTAATTTCTGAGATTTGTTGATGTAATCAACAACAAAACATCTCGCCAGCAAGATGCAATATATCTGATAATATCAATGAGGTTTAATAGTATATGCCACAAGATTGGATCTAATCTATAAATGTGGATTATTATCTTCATTAAATATCTATTGCTTGCATTGTTTGATGAAGTGGTACAGTAATGGATGGCATCTATAAGCCTAAATTTTAGAGCTCTGGAGCTCGAAGTCCACGGAATATAGCCCAACTGTAGTGTATCTGGTTCTTGAACCTCATGAATTTTCAAGCAATAAAATGATGATGATGATGATTAATACTACTAATAATAACAAATAAAAATAATCTAATTAAGCTGATTTAACTTTTAATGAGCGATTTTAATGAAGAAAGATTCGGAGAACTGTTTTATTTGAATTTTTTTGCCCTAAGTCATTCATCTTAGCTTAAAAACTTTTTATGAAAATCTTGTAGCATTGTAATCTTTGTAAGATGACCATTCAAGTTATATGACAGAGGGATGAATAAGATTTAAAATGTTTTGTACTAACATTTGAAAATATACTTCATTTTTAAATGAATTTTTTTTCTTCTTAATAGCATTGGCTTTTTTTCTTTTTACTGTAATAAAATCCAATAATATACACTCCTGTTCTGTGTAATGATTTTATTTTTTTGTGTTTTCCTGAAGATTTGTGGTGATAGTATTTTAGTTGTATTTATATATTAGACTATTTCAACCATCTAATATTAAGTATTGAATGTCTTAAGAAAAATGTAATTTTATTTAATAATATGCATAACATTTCAAGAAGTATTCTTTGTCTCTCTTCTTCAAGCATTGCTGGTCTGACCAGTGACAGTACTAGCATGGGAATTGAACATGGCTCCTTAAATTCTTGAATATTGAATTATAAGATAAAGCTCTAACAAAGGTCCAGGTTCGATTCCCATGCTAGTACTGTAGAGAGGAGAATACATCTCGAAACATTGTGCATATACTAACTATGTGCTATTACTAACAGTTGAATATAATTGAAATATTTAAATAAAGTTAAATTTTTCTAAAGACATTCAATACTTAATATTAGATGATGGAAATAGTCCAACATATGAATAACATTTTATTCTTTCTTATATTAACAGATTTTTAAAGTTTTAAGTTACAAATAATAATACTTTGCTTGTTATTGTTAATTTACTCACTATAAAAATAGATGCAATGCTGGGAATATTGGATGATTAGGCACTAGATAGGGATTTAATGCACAAACCTTCCTGCATCCATTGATTACTCTGGCTTGCACTGAGTGGTGCTACTGTATGGAGAGTTTTGCCTCGATGTATTTTATTAGAACCTAAGGCATTTTATTACCAACTTTAGTTGCATCAGTTGTAGATTTTCTGTTTCTTTTTTTATTTGGTAGATTATTTCTTGGTAATATATTTTTTTAATATGCACATATAATTTGTAAGTTTGCCTATAGGATTTGATATGACATTTTATACAAGACTTTTGAAATTATGTCACTATCATCAAATATATCATTTTTTAACAGATAGCTTAGGAAAGAAGGTTTAAACTTTTTTGATACAAATCTTTTTTTTTTTGGCAAGATGTATTTATAATAGTGATAATAACAAGAATCTGCTTTATATTTATTTTTATTGGTTCAAATTTAAGAAATTAACTACAGTATTTCAAGAATTACTTTCAGTGATAGTTTGTTAAAACCATAAAGGGTATATGCATTTACAAAAAAGGCAAAACTCACTATACCTATTGCCACACACAGCAAGCTAGAGTAATCAATGAATGCCAGAAGGCTTGTGCATAAAATCCACATCTAGTGCCTACTCATTCAATATCCTCAGACTAGTTTCTGGCTTGTGGCCTTCGTCAGTGAGGAGCCTTGGATCTGAGAGTACTGCACCAGATCGCAATAGGTATAGTGACTTTTGCCTGTTTTAACAACAGTTATACACAAGCATAAGATGTGGTGATCATATGATGTTTATATGTATTTACCTATTTAGTTTTTAATTTTTTTTAGATAAACATTTATAATGTTGCATTTTTTTAATTTTCTACTCTATTTTAATATTATCTTATTATTTTTTTTTAATCTTTTTTATTTTAAATTCATTTCACTAACTTCATGAATTCTATTTGAATTTGTAATTTGGCATGATCTTTTATGTGTATTATTTTCTGAGTTAACATATTTAGTTATTTAATTTTAACAGTGCCATGATTATGACTAATATAATTTTAGTCTAAAGTGGAGTAGGCAAAAATTGCGAACTTTATTCCAATTTTAAGCATATTTCGTATACGTTTTTGCTTGTAGTTATTTTCCATATTACATTTCCTCCAGATATTGTTTACCAAAATTTTCAACATTACATTTTATATTTTTAACTATTATTTCCTTTTATTTTATAGTTATTAAATTATGGTCAGAATTTGTATTAACTCTAGGACATATAATCAACTGTTATGTATTTATTTGTAATATCCAAATATGAAAACAAATATTTGCATAAAGTTTGGTGACATCGCATTTGACTTATAGTTATAGGTTGAGCTATTTACATAATCTAAAATTAATTGTTAAATATCTTTAGAAAAATTCAGATTTTACATTACATTTAACTATTAATAATAGTACACAGGTTAACATAGAGACCAACTTTTTAAGTTAGTATTTTTTCTTTTTCAGGTAATGCTGGACATCTAGTATGGAAATTGGATATGGGACTTGTTATATTTGTGAATAATGGATTTGAGGAAATGTGATAACCAGTTAAGCTTACGTTTAGACCAGAAACATCTGAAGAAAAGAGGAGAATAATATCACCAAAACATTGTGTATTATGCTACCGGGTATGCTAGTATGATTTTATGATCGGTTGAATGAATTAGGAAAGTTTAAATAAATCTTGAACTTTTCCACAACATTTAATATTTAATAATCATCGTAAATAGTAATTTAAAGTGAGAATCTACTCATGCTCTCTTCAGAAGTTCTTCAGATTTGCTCATATAAAAGAATTTGAGTCGTAGGAATAAGAGGGATTCTTTTTATTCCTGCATAAATGCTATATCTCGGATTGAAGAAGAGAGTATTCATTTATTTAACACTCTCAAAGGTGCGTGCTCAATTAGCTTGAAAGGCTGATATTGAAATGAAATATAATTGCAAGCATGGTGCTAGATAAAATATTTGCTTATTTACTCATAATTAAGTTTCAGTAAGAATGATGTCTAGTAAATTCTAAGTAATTACACCGACATCATTGAGCCAAATAACATCGTAAATAGTAATTTAAAGTGAGAATCTACTCACGCTCTCTTCAGAAGTTCTTCGGATTTGCTCATATAAAAGAATTTGAGTTGTAGGAATAAGAGGGATTCTTTTTATTCCTGCATAAATGCTATATCTCGGATTGAAGAAGAGAGTATTCATTTATTTAACACTCTCAAAGGCGCATGCTCAATTAGCTTGAAAGGCTGATATTGGAATGAAATATAATGGCAAGCACGGCGCTAGATAAAATATTTGCTTATTTACTCATAATTAAGTTTCAGTAAGAATGACGTCTAGTAAATTCTAAGTAATTACACCGACATCATTGAGCCAAATAACATCGTAAATAGTAATTTAAAGTGAGAATCTACTCACGCTCTCTTCAGAAGTTCTTCAGATTTGCTCATATAAAAGAATTTGAGTCGTAGGAATAAGAAGGATTCTTTTTATTCCTGCATAAATGCTATATCTCGGATTGAAGAAGAGAGTATTCATTTATTTAATACTCTCAAAGGCGCATGCTCAATTAGCTTCAAAGGCTGATATTGGAATGAAATAATCATTGATAGAAACAGTCCAACATACAATTGATAAGTCATTAATATTCATGCTTCTACTGTGGAGTGAATAAAATTTTAATCCTTAATAACTAGTCAAATGCATTTTGAACACTTAATCATACTAAAGCTACTCTGTTATTCATTATTAGGCAACCGATGTTATATATATGTTTTAATTTTTGTTGCATACTGTTTTCTTGCTTATTCATAGCATTATCTATATACCTGAATCTTCTCTTTTTATTGTCATATTTAGTGCTAATGCTTTTAACAATTAAAAGGTCAAAACAATGGCTATTTTCCTTTTTATCTTCTAATAATTGATATTTGTGTACACTCTAGCTAATATAATATTCCAGAGAGCACAATGATTTACTATACCAAATATTAAGTCAATATAGTAGTTACAATAAAACAACACACATACCTATATAATAGATATAAGAAAGACCCTAAACAAATATCAACTTTTTGCAATACAAAAGTGCTAGTGGCTAATATTTTGACTTTTAAAAAGTTAAAATTGTTTAAATATGATTTAAAAAAAGAATAATCAAAGAAACATAGTTTATACCACTTCAGCTATAAATAGGCAAACAAATAATGTACAACTAAGCAGGTATTGAAAATATATAAAACAGCATTTCTCTATGACTAAACATGACTATGATTATTACACTCAAATGTATTGGTAAAGCCAAGCATTGGTGGTTGAGAGGTCAGTGACAGCTGCTTTACAAGCAGTTGTCCTGGGTTAGTGGGTTTGCTTCCTGGCTGATGCTATGACACATGAGAAACAAAAATGTATTGGTAAAGTTTGAAAATTTAATTACTCCACAGAAGCATTAATGCTAGAACTTGGACATTGACTTTAGAATGTTAAACACATATTCATACATATGGTTATGTAAACTAATAACCAAAACTGAATAAATTCTTCTAGTTTTAAAATTACATAATGGTCACCATACTATTTTCTCTGCATAATAATCTTTCATATTATTATCCATAACATAGTGCAGCACATTTCTAATTGACCAGTTTTCCTACTATAAATTTTTTGAGTGCCTTTTTTACTTCTTCATGAATGTCCTTAATATTATCATGATGATGTATTCTTGTTGGCATAGAAGTCTACATAAATATAAGATATTTTAGAATACCATTCACTTTAATCAGCATCAGTCTACTTTTTTCTAAATAAAAGCACTATTTGTTTGTTCTAAAGAGAACAATATTTATATCATTTTATTCTGTTAATTCAATAATGATAATAATAATAAATTATTGTGACTCATTTTTTGAGCTGTTTATTTACAAATAAAATAAATTGAATTGTTATTATTAATTTAATTCAGTTCATTTTATTTTATTTGTAAATAAGTAACTGAAATAAAAAGTCAGACTTTCAAATCTTCCTACAGCTATACATTCCATTTTATAAAACCAATACACATATGGAAAGGACAAATGATCTCCAATATAATTTTTTGTGCTGATCCAGCACTCATCAGTTGATCCAGATCATCATATCCTCCACATATTTATAAACAGTGCTCAATTTATATTAGGATAGCAAATCTTTAAACTTTAATGGACAGACTTCAATCTCCTCCGCCTTCACTTTACTGGAGAAGGTTGAAGTTTATTCATTAAAGTTTAAAGATTTGCTATCTTAATATAAACTGAGCAGTGATTAATATATATGTATGGAAGATGATGATCAGGATCAACTGATGAGTGCTGGATCAGCACTAAATACTTATATTGGAGATTGTATTTTTCAGATATATGTGGACATGTGTATTGGTTGTATAAAATGAAATGGATAATTGTAGAAAGGTTGGAAGTCTGAGTTCAAATCTCTTTTAATTACTCTGAGTTCAGTATACACAATATACTTGTATTTAAATATTAATAATATCAATATAATATTGATTTTATTTTTTGTTTAAACTGTGTGTAGTTTTAAAAGAAGTTTATCAATCTCTACAAATAAGCTATTATCTTCTAGTTTCAGTTTATGCAAAGATACATATTTTTATAACAACAACAACAACAACAACAACAACAACAACAACAACAACAACAACAACAACAATAATAATAATAATAATAATAATAATAATAATAATAATAATAATAATAATAATAATAATAATAATAATAATAATAATAATAATAATAATAATAATAATAATAATAATAATAATAATAATAATAATAATAATAATAATAATAATAATAATAATAATAATAATAATAATAATAATAATAATAATAATAATAATAATAATAATAATAATAATAATAATAATAATAATAATAATAATAATAATAATAATAATAATAATAATAATAATAATAATAATAATAATAATAATAATAATAATAATAATAATAATAATAATAATAATAATAATAATAATAATAATAATAATAATAATAGTTCAAGTCAGTTCAATTCATTTGTTTAATGTACAATTTCACAGTAGTATATGCCAATTATAGATTACACATAAATTAATAATAATAATAATAGTAGTAGTAGTTGTAGTAGTAGTAATAATTATTATTATTATTATTAATAACAACAATAATTATAATAAAAATAATAGTTCAATTTAGTTCAATTCATTTATTTAAAGCACAATTCCACAGTACTGTACTATATTTTAATTATAGATTACAAATAAATTAATAGTAGTAGTGGTGGTGGTGGTGGTGGTGGTAGTGGTAGTGGTAGTAGTAGTAGTTGTAGTAGTAGCAGTAGTAGCAGCAGCAGTAACAGCAGCAGCAGCAGTAACAGCAGCAGCAGCAGTAGCAGTAGTAGTAGTAGTAGTAGTAGTAGTAGTAGTAGTAGTAGTAGTAGTAATGATAATAATGATGATGATGATAATAATAGTTTAATCTTTTTATTTGTTACAAAACATTACACATTTTTACAAATATATATTTTTTAATTTCGTTTTTGATTACATTTATTAGTCAACTATTAACAAATACACTGTAATAATAAATGCCTTTTTGAGTCAGACAAATGTGAAAATAAAGAAATAACCTAATTCAAAAAAAGTTTGAAGTTCTGATTTTGATACTCAAAAATATTTTATTATTTAATGCTGATATAAATTAATCATTATTGTACGTTATTATTTTTTACCTTTGTTAAGACGATTACTTTATCCAGCAAATTAATTTTTGACCTGCTCAGCACTTGAATTTTCAATTAGAATTTTTTGAATGTTTTAACTGCTAAGTTAAAAAAAAGATGTCAAAAATTATTTAAATAGAAACAATTGATCTGTGAAACAAATTTTAAAATAAATTGTGTTGTATGAAAGAATATGTTTTAGTAATGTCAAAAATGTTATTCTCTAGAAAAGTTATATTTTTGCTTTGGATATAGTGAAAATATAAAGTTTTAAGATATAGTAGATTTTCAAAATAATAGCCCAGTATGAGGACTGATGATACATAATTTCAATTGTTTTAATAATTTAAAAATGTATTTAATATAAAAATAACTAAACCAAATAAAGCATTATTGATTCAGTTTGTATTAAATGCACATAAAACTATAAAATATTTTGTAATATTTAAATTACTTATCAACTTCTACATTAATAATTATGTGTGATGCATGTAAATTAAAGTAATAAAACATTTATGCATATTATCAGGTAGTTATTTGTACAACACAACAGCAATAGTAAATCACTCTCATTACAAATATTAATTATTTTTATCATCTATTTGAGTATCAAGAAAATTAATGCACAAAGTTCTTGAAATTGTTATGATCAGAATAGTGATCTGTTTTGTCTATTTCCATTGATTTACAGTAAAAAAATTCATATTACAAAATAACTTTATACCATTTATTATAGATCTTAATTATTATACTTTTAACACCCATTATGAAAGTTTTTATAATGTTTAACAAGCAATAAGGATATTCCATTGTATATCAAAGTTTATTCAATTTAATTCATTATTTCTAATTTGTCACTAAGCTTCAAAGTTATTTTAGTTTTTAAAATAATATTTTATTCACATTAATTTATAAAATATAGTTGGGATATTTAAAAAAAAGTAGCAATTTTATTTGCCATAGGGGAAACGATATAAAGCTATATTCTTTAATTAGAATTTTTTTGTGTATAATATAGATCATAAATCAAGGATTCAAGTTTAGACCTTAGATACTATTGAATATTTATAAACACTTTCAAGAGTCACTTATATTAGCATTTATGTTTCCCATTTATTTTTGTTTATAGTTTAGAATATGAAACTAATATTACATATTGATGTGGTTTAGATGATAAGATTCATATTTATTAACTTCGCTAAGAACAATTGCTCATCATGGTCATTTACTAACCTTATGAGTAACTTTCCTGGCTAGATATGTCATTTTTTATATATATAATTTAAATAATACAGTTTGTTAATTTGTGCAATATTATTTCAAGTAAAAATACAAAATATCAAACAATGGTTTATGGATTTCTCTAATATAGAGCTTCTAATAATTTACAAAATATTGATTCACTATTTATGATATGTATAGCTCTAAATAAGTATATTTTTATATAATTTCAAGCAGTCATTTTATTCTATTTTTCACACAATAGACTTAAACTATTCATCTTCTAACTGTAAATTATAATTAAACCACTAAATATCACATGATCACCATTTCTTATGCTTGCTTAAGCTGTTAAAATAGGAAAAACTCTCCGTACAGTAGTTCCACTCAGTGAAAGCCAGAGTAATCAATAGATGCCAGAAGGCTTGTGCATAAAATCCCTATCTAGTGCTTACTCATCCAATATCCCCAGACTAGTTTCTAGCTTGTGGCTTTCATCAGTGAGGAGTCTTGGTGGCTACTGGAGGGTTGCATTAGATCCTAAAATCTAGGTGCAGTACTCTAAGATCCAAGGCTCCTCACTGATGAAAACCACAAGCTAGAAACTAGTCTGGGATATATTGGATGCACAAGCCTTCTGCCATCCATTGATTACTCTGGCTTGCACTGAGTGGCACTACTGTATGGAGAGTTTTGCTTGTTGTAAATTATAATGCAATATAATTTTATATAATTGTTCAAAGTAAATATTATGATAATAAAAATAGCTAAGAGTTTTGCAAATCTCATGAGCCAAGTACAATGTAAAAATATGTTTAATCTAAAAATATTTTCTATTAAAGATAACTAAAGTTTTTCTTTCAGCCATTTCATAATCAGTAAAACTGTTAGAATTATTTAATTCTTTAAAATCTAAAATATTATTAAAAATAACTCAGAACTTATTAGTGTTAGGGAAACATTAAACTTATTAGTCTTAGGGAAACATAAAAAAAATTAGTATGTGCCAGGAGAGGAATTCATGTTACCTGTCTCTGCCATCTCATCCAAATAATACTACAAACAGAGAAACCAAAAAAAGTGAAATTTGAATCAATTATAACGAGTCAACTAATTATTAAAAGGGCCCACCATGGTTTAATACAAGAGCAGAGTATCATATTCTGGAATGGCACTTCCAACTTTTAATCTTCTTGTAAACTCTGAAATTATTAAAGATATTTGATGATGATGATGATTAAAAAGCTAAAAAGTTCTATGCCAGTCAATTTAGCTTCATGAAATTGTACCAAATATGTAGAAAATTCTTTAGTAGTGTGAGATTAAAATTAAAAAAATACTGATATTTTTCTTTGTAGTATATAGCTCATTACACCTCATAAATAAGTTCTTTAGCTAATAATATCATTAATTACTAAAATACGATTTCATTAGAAAATTTTCAGGTTAAATCTGCACATTTATAATAGATTTATAAACTAATAAAATTTATAATAGTTGTATTTGGTGTTTTCATTAATATTCTGATTGGAATACACATTTAAAATATTTGGCATTCTTAGTAATAAGGGAATATTAAGATTTGTTAATACGAACATCTTAGACTTAATTATATATCTAAAATTGAATCATAAATTGTGGATGAGTAATAAAAATTAAAAATTTTAAACACCCCCACCCCCAAAGAATGACTTTATTTTATTTCATATTTATAAGTTTGTTGTTTATGTTGAAATACTGATTAATAAAATTATGATTTTAAGTGCTAATAATTTTCTTGTGAGATTTTATTTATCTACAATAAACAAGTAAACTTGTATAAACATGAGTCAATACTTAGAAGAATGATTTATTAGAATAAAATAAAATTGTTAATTGTGTGCTAAAAAGTTAAAATGGTGATGATAAGTGTCAAGGCTGAGATTGATTGATCAAAAATGTCTATGCAAACAGATAAAGAAACTTAATTTCCATTTTAAATTTGATATTTTATCATTGATAAATATATTAATCAGGTTAACATTAACTAATGAGTAGAGGATATTAAGGTAGCTCCATAGTTTGGACTATCTTATTCCAGATTTGGTCACCCCATAGTGTCCATCATAATATATTAAAATCTGGATGTAAATTGCTTTAAGTATATTCCCTCTAATTCTTATAGGATGTTAAAATAATCAATCATCTATTCACTTAAAAATAATGTTAAATAAGTAATGAAAGTAATGATTAAGTTTAGTAAATGCTGATTGCTTCTTATTCTCCCTTATTGTACCATCTTCTCCATCTGCCAGCTTAATTCACAAGCAATTAGAATAGCATAGATTCAAGAAAATGTGAATGAACTGATACAATATATATATTTGGATTGAAGACATCTCCAAATACTGAATGTAAATAATATATAAAGTTTTGATTTTCCACATTATTAAAAAGAAGTACTCAAATGAACTTAACTAATAATTTGTAACATTAACTAAGAATACAATTTTATTTTTGGAGTTGGCATTGCCTAGATTAGTGGTCTTCAACCCTTGGTCTGTGGACTAGTGCCACAGAAGTTTTCTGCCAGTCCGTGATAGACTGGCAGGAAAGCTTGTAATAACAAAATAATAAGAGTTTAAATTTTTAATTAATATAAACAATTTTTATTTATTTTTTTATCTCATTTTTACCCAATTAAAAAAAAAGAAACAGAACAAAAACAAAATCTAATCAATCATACATAAATTAATTTGTTTTTCTAGTTATCACAGATGTTTAGGGGGGGGGGGGGTAGAATTAAATTTTTTATTATTTTTCTAAAAAAATTCAAAATTAAAAAAAAAAGTCTTTTATTATACAAACTTCATATATATAACTTCATCTTGTATATTTATCATTAAATACAGATATTACATTTATCATAGTCATTAACATGTAATTACATTAGCAGCAATATTTCCCAACATTCAGGTGAATAACATTTTATTTTTGCCTTTTTGTAACAATGAAATAATAAATGCAGCAATGCAGGCACATTAATGAGAGTGATTGTTATTGTACTGTTTTCTCTAAAAGTATGATGGTGCAACTCGAGAAAGAGTGTTTAACATGTGAAGGCTAAGCAACACCATTACTATACACAGTAACTAGTGTGTTGTTTTGGTCAGTTATAACAATTATGCTCATCTAAGGCTAAGCAGTTTACATCTTTAAGAAAATTTATTTATAGACTTCTGCCGGTCCGTGAAACCTTATCTTTATTTTTGCCAGTCTGTGAAACCTTATCCTTATTTTTGCCAGTCCACAAAACCTTATCCTTATTTTTGCTGCTCCACAGGTGTGAAAAGGTTGAAGACCACTGGTCTAGATTAGTTATATAAAGTACTCAGACTACAGCCAAGCATGAAATACATTTTTACAAATGAAAAACTTTGCATAAATTTTTATTTTATATTCCCTCTAAATAGTTTATATATTATTTTCTATTTCATAATATTACACACACATACACACACACATATATATATAAAGTAGTTTTTTTGTTAAAGCATTGACAAGGTTAAGTTTTTAAAGAAAAAGTGTTAGGTCTCAAATAGTAATGAGATTGAGTGTGAGGTAAAAAATGAGATTGACCATGAAGTAGTTGAGCATTCAGAATATGTGGATTAACAAAATGTTTATTTTCTTTAGTTTCACCATTGTTTGATTTTAATTTTATATTAGAAGAACGAGATAAAATAAAGTCTCCATAAGGTGGGAATATGTTGTGCCTCGTCAGTTTTATTTAAAAAACCAACTGATTTTATTTAAGCTGATGAAGTACAACTTATTCCAACTTTATGGTGACCATGTATTTTACCTCTTTCTTCTAATATAAACTTTAAATCAATTAATGGTGAAACTGAAGAAAATAAACACTTTGTTAATCCACATATTCTAAACACTTAACTACTTCATGCTCAATTTCCTTCTTTACCTCACACAGAATCTCATTACTATTTGAGATCTAACAGCTTTTTCTTTAAAAACTTAACCTTGACAATGACAGATTTTATTTTGTCAAAGCATTGGGAAGTAATCAAAAATAATACATGGTTTAACCAATAAACTACTGTATTTACATAATATAACCATGAACACATTTAATGCAATATATGTATATTACTTAAATAATAAATGTAATAAAAAGGCTAAATGGATTTGTAAGTAATTATTAAAAACCAGTCAATTCTTAGTCAATCCCAATATCAATAACAATCAACAATTTTAAACTGTTTTAAAGACAACTTCCTTTTAACAATAAAGTTGCCTTGACAACAGTTTGAAATTGTTGATTGTTATTGATATTGGGATTGTCTAAGTGTTGACTCGTTTTTAATGATATATATAAAATATTAATATATACAACATAAATATGTTAATTTGTTGGTGGTGGAAGATCTTTCTAATTGCTGTATAAACATAGTTAAAATTTTACTATCTAACGAACAACAAAATAATTCTCAATTTGTGTGAAGTTCTAAAAACTTATATGGAAGACAATATATATATATAGTGACTCTGTAGAATGGAGTAAACAATGGCAGTGTATAAAAAAGAATACAAACAATCAGATTAAATCAAAATGAGTAATAACATAAATAGAATTAATGTTATACTATCCCAGTTTTAAAAATCGTTAAAACTTATTTTTTAAACATAAAATGTACATTATGTATAATAGATATTTCATGCGCATATATATATATGTGTGTGTAGGTTAAAAGATTATGTATAGATATGAAGTGCTTCAATAGTCACTATATTAATTTACAGTATGTAATGAAACCTTGGTATGAAACAAAAAGGTTGTTGCCTATTGTTAAAAGTCATTTATAATTGGTAAAAAAATTAATTTAAGAACTAAGTATAGCAGACAAATGTAAATAAATATCTACATTTTTTATATTTTTAAATGTATTCTTATACATAATATTGATTTTAAATATAGTAGGTTGAATATGGAAAGGTGATGCTATTTGCAAATAACGAAAGGCAATTCTATAAAGAGTAGTTTAATTCATATAATTGCACAGTTTATAGAATTACAATTTTTTAAATAAATACATCGAGATGAATTTGTTGCATTAGAAACTCCAAATGACCATGCCAATTTATTAAAGATTTTTTTATAAAAATGCAGCCATACTTAAATGTGTATGATTTTAAATATATTCCCAAAGTAAAACTATGAAATATCATATGGAAGCTATTATTAATATAGTTATCTGGCTATAGATTACTAGAAATATCCTGGCCATTAATTTATAGCTAAGTAGTCCTTCTAAAGTTAAGGAATACAGTGCTGGGTGAATCTATAAAGGTAAACCCTGAAGTAATAAGCTGCTACGTAATATTTTAACCTTAATGACGCAAAATTTTCATACTAAATTGATTATCTAAGAGAAAAGTAATAATCAATCACAGTGATGGTTTTTTTTATGGAGTATCGAACTTATGACTCAGAAAAGAAGTTAATTCAAGATTACGATAATTTTGACAGAAAATTAAAATAAAATGTTGTCTACATTAAACAACATTACCCCAAAAAGAAATAGATAGTCTAAAATTTTTAGCTGCATCACATATATAAAAGTATGTGTATATTATTGAAAAAAAAAAATCAAGGAATAGTAAGAGTTATCATTTTATTAATTTTTTTTAAAAAGCCTAAAGTTAAAAATATTGTGATAAATAACTTTTAATTAGTTTATTTTATTTTCACAATATATATATACACGGGTCTAAAAATGTTATTGTAATAAAATCTTAGTACGATAAAGTTAGATTATATTTGTTCACATCCTTCCCCCATCTTTCACGTAGGTTTTTATAATAAGCGTGGAATTAACTCTGTGAAAGCGAAGAATGCATGGAAATATTATCAGAATAAGTTAGGTATTATATATAAATAATCAGGATATATTTAAATTCAGTTTTCACTAATAAAGGTCTTTAACAAGTATAGCCATTTAAACTCTGTATTTATTGCTATCATATGTATTTAACATTGCGACATAATGGGATTATTGTTAATGAAAAGCTATTTCTTTAATCTTGTTTTTATAATAATATATGCATCTTATTTCTTTGTTAAGAGTAGTTATATGTGTGAGTCTCAAATGTCAGTGCTCAACTACCGATAGGAGATACTAATAAAAAGAAATTGGTCTATTTTTTGGGTTATTAGAAAGGTTCAAACATGGATTAAGAGGTCTTCCTAAAATGGAAAATAGAACTACTATCAAACAGATGGCTTTCTGTTTAAGGAAGCTGTCTTTTTTTCAAACAGCCTTTGAGTCAACTAAGATAGTGTAGTTTTTTTATATATGTCATAGCATCGGCCGGGATGCGAACCCACAACCACCTGCAACCAACTACTTGCTTGCAAAGCAGTTGCGATGACCTCTTGGCTAACAACGCTTTATATGCAGTTAATATATCAAGAAATGTAATCATTGCTGTTAGAGATATAAAATGCAAATCATTGAAAAATAAAATAGAATTTGGTTTCATTTTTATTGAGAAATATATAATAATGGAATATAATGAGAAACCAGTATCCTCTAATTTATCATACTACACATACACACATATATAGAAAGATTTGAACTATTAATATAAATGGATACATAATGGCCCAATAATATGAGAGGTTAGATTGATGTAATGTCTACATAGGTATGACTACAATGTCGAATCCACCAAAGGCTTTGAGTGTTCCATGAGCTGTTGGAAGAATGAGAATATTGAAGGTTTTACATTAAAATTTAAGGAATTGCTATATTAATATAAGTCAAACACTGATTGTAATATATGTGTGGGAGATTACGATCTTGTCCAACTGATGAGTACTGGTTCTGCATGAAATATGTATATCGAGGGTCACATATCTTATTCACACATGTGTGTTTATGAGTATCAGTTGTTTGAAATGGAGGATGAATATAGACTAAAAATCCGCAGTTTAAATCCCTCTATTTACTGTAGTAAACATTCAGTATACTGAATAAATAAGTTAATTATATATATATATTTGTAATATAATGACTTGATTAAGCACATAGGAACTATACATGTGCTGGTTCCCCCATTTCAATAATATATGAAACAATTAAAAATATAAGAAATAACTAAAGGAAATAGATAAAAAGTTAAAGAGAAAAACAAAACCCAATTACTTGTCTTTACAGCAGCTTTTAATATTTTACCCACAGAACTAGTTTTCATAAGAAAATGCAGATGACTTTCTTCAAAACTTAGCTTTCCATATCTGATATAAATTCCTATAAGTTAATCTCTTTTAATCAATCAACCAGTGATTTATTGTGATATATATCTTAGTTATTGTTTTAATAAAAAGACCAAAAAAAACCCCACAATTTTCTTATCAAACTTTACCAAAATACAATTAATTCATCAAGCGTTGGTGGTCAAGTGGTCAGCACAGCTGCTTTACAAGCAGTTGTCCCAGGTTTGTGGGTTCGCTTCCCGGCCATGCTTTCACACATGAAAAAAAAATACAATTAATTCATTACATACAAACAACAACAACTAAAAGAAAACCCTGCAATATATATATATATATATATATATATATATATATTTAAACAAAAACAGTAAATCATTCTTTTCCAGCTATTGAATCACTCTAAATGTTGAACAAAGGATCAATAATAGAATAAATTCACTTATTCTTGAGAGCTCTGATGTTTATAAGCATACCTTTGTCATCATTGTTGTTAATTCAGAGAGAAATTATTTTATCAGAGAGATAAATAGGTGCCTTCATTCTATTATTGATCCTTTGTTCAATATTTAGTGTGCTTTTATTTAATAACCTGGATGAGAGTGATTTACTCTCTTTGTTTACATCTAAATTGAGCTATATTTAATTTAAAGTTTATATATATATATGTTTGTGAAAAAATGCATACAAAAACCATATGTACAAAAATAATTGTGTATTCACATTACATAATATCTGATTGGTTAACATATTAACCAATAATAATTAATGAATGAAAAATAAAGCACTGGAAATTAGATAATTCAAGGATGTATCCGTTTGAGTTTGGTTGTTTGAGGCTCAGACTTTAGATTTATCCACAGAGGGTGTTGCTGCAAATCATGTTTTCAGGGTTGATTTATATATATAAATAAAATAAAATCATACATCACATAACTTATGTAGTTTGTATTTGTATTTATTGGTAAATATAATAATAAAAATAAGCTTGTTTAGAGCTAAATAACATTCTCTTTAAATTACATTTTGCAAATACAAGCTACATAAGTCATGTGATGTATGACTTGATTTCATTAACATTATAGTTTGGTTGTTACGGCTTTGGTTATATTAGATTGCTCAGGCTATTAATATATGGTATATCTGAATTTAGTTCAGTCCCATATGAGTTGGAGAGCTAGATTTGAAGTCATATAAATGTGTGGAAATTTCATATTTTCTACTTAATAGTTAAGTATTAGATAAATGTTAGGCTTGAGTTTGTATTTTGAATTTGGTGTGTGGATGCCATAGCTCCTCACTGATAAGAGCCATAGCTCAAAAAACTGGCTTGGGGATGATGATAAGTTTAGATACAGATTTTGAATGTGTTCTCTTGCTGCATTTATGGTTAAAAATAATAATAAAAAAATAAACATAAAAAATAATAAATAAAAAAATAAATAAACTTATTTAGAGCTATTAACATGCTCTTTATATTATATATATACAGAGAGAAAGAGAGAGATTCGATCAACTATATGTAATTTTATTTACTTTTTGAATTTGTTTTACAAAATGTTTTGTGACACATGGATGGATAATAATACACACAGATAGTAATGTAATGGACTTTTTACAAAAAAAAAAAAAAAAAAAGAAACTCAAGTATTTACAGACTTTCTCTAAGATATAAAAAGATGTCATTAGCAACCAAATTTTGTTATTTGATATATTATTTATTCTGAAAATAAAGTAACCCACTATGTTCAATCTCTGGATATATAAAACTCCAAAACCCTAATCAATATCGAAATTTTATTTAATTTTAAAAGTCTGACAATGAAAGAAATAAATTCTTATAGTTATAAATTATTTTTAATAATAGTAAGAATTGCGCATGCCAGAGAAAGATTTTCAGACTGCTAATCAGCAAGAATATGGAAATTAAAGAAATGGAAAGTATTTTTAAAGTCAAAAGATATGAGTAACTTTTTTTTTTCATATTTGATTTTTTGAAAAACTGAAGTTGCATGATAAATATTGTTTCAAAACAATGCAAATAAGTGGACCAATGAGTAGGCTTTAAAAGAGAATAAAAATTTTAGAACAGGATCCTGATAAAAAATCTTGGCAAATTAGACAGTTTTGATGTTTGATAAAACCTAAATACGTATCAAGATCCCATTGCATGTTTGAGAAGTGAGAGATGTCAAAACTCCACAATGAGCTCTGAGTAGTCCTTTACCTCATCTCTAAAATATGGAAAAATTATTCAAGCTAAATAATAGTCAACAGTGATATTTCCACTATCAAAATCTATGACCAGTATAGAGATTTATAGGAAATAATGTATTGGTATAACTACTGATTATTAAAGTTTCCTGTGGATGGCGTTAGACTAAGGAGATGCTCTTCATTTTTTATATATTGTATGAGAGGGAGAATTGAATAATTTTTTATCAATAAAATAAGGGAATAATTTATAATATTCTATGGATCTTCAAATTCTTTCCATTATTTTAAATGTGTTGATCATAGATTATTTTGTCTAGGAAACAGAAATATTTCAAATTTAATCAAATGAGTCCTGCTATTAAAACAAAGTGAACAAATAAGTTTATATTATTTGGCTCCAAATATAAACTATATTCTTTATTTTTTAAATCAACTAATTCATTTTTTAAGTTATTCTACAACTTTTTAGCTTAGTGGTAAATGGTAAACTTGGATTGATACCAACTTTTAAAAAGTTACAGTTTAATCAATCGTGAAACATCCATAATCTTAGTGTTCCGATATTATGTGACCTTCTGAAAAACCGATAACAATTTATTTTTTGTATTTCTAAAAACACATCTATTATAATAAATGCTATTGTATCTATCTGGTTACCAAAATTTATTGTTATTTTAAATTAACTTTGCAAAACTTAACCAAACTTTCATTCACCATCACATATGAAAATAATAAAGAACTCAAATATCTCGACCTCTCTTTATCGAGAAATCGCCACTTAATAGATTACAAAATGATTGTTTAACTATTTGAAATTCGCAGCTGTATCCACCCTAACTCTAACTCACCTGCATCGCATAAATTTTCTGGCCTTAATGCATTTTTGTTTAGAAACTTTTATTTATGTAAATATGAAGCAGACAGGAAAGAAACATAAACAACTATATTAAAGATCTATTAGCAGCAGGGTTCAAATTCAAAGCTATTAAAAATAAAATCATAAAATTTAATAATACAATAAACAATAATGTATCTCACACCAATCTACCTAGAATAACAATACCCTACATTCCTAAAATATCTAACAAACTAATGAAAGCATTAAACGATAAATTTAACATAGCAATTAGAACTCCACCTAATTCTAATAGATTGATTAACAACTCTAAAGACCACATTGATCGATCGTTCACCCCACACGTGGTGTACTCTATTGCCTGCCTTCAGGTCGGATGCCACGCTATAATATTATGGTGAAACAAAAGCTACAATCAATACTAGACTGGCTCAACATATTTACACATTTTACAGAGCTCAGAAAAACAGCAACACATCCTCTGTATTTTTGGAGCATGCTAAACAATCTGGACACAACTTCACACCTGCCAATCCCATAATATTGTGCTCAGAATCAAATGATCACAAAAGAAAAATAAAGGAGACATTTTACATCAATGGAAACATCCATGCCATTAATAGAAAAGACACTTGCTTCGAGATCTCGAAGAAATGGGCTACGTAATATTAGCTTATTTGAATATTTCTATTTGCATATATTTTATTACACATTTTAGGAGGGCTGAATATGAGGCATGGATCCTCGAAAACGTTAAGCCGATAAACTTTAATACTAATTTATATATTCTCTAATTAACAATTATATATTTTACATAATAGTGAGAAGTAAAACTATATTTAGTAATTAAATATAGAAATATTTTCAAAACGATTGATAAGAAAGTTTACAAAAATTATTTTTAATGACATATTTTTATGATGATTAATATATAGCATATTATCAAACATATCAAAGATATAAAAAAAAAACCCAACTAAGATATATAAATAAAATCAGACAAAGACATATTTGAATTATAAACTATTAAAAAATAAATAAATATGCTTTACTCAGTGTCTGATAAAAATGATATACAGACAATATATATGTAATTAGTAATGTAATTTTTTTCCACATTATAATTAATATGTAATTTTATAAAATTTATAAATAAAGATAAAGAAATGCTGTAATAACCAGTAATAACTTTTATCTGGACTTACTTAGAGGTAAAAAAAAGTCCATATTTTTTATGGAGAATAAATTCAGGCAGATATTTTTATATTTAATATATATATATATATTGTTTAAACATGAAAGATCTGTATGTTGTAAACATTTTTTAAAACAAATACTCTAACGTAGGGCCGGGGTCTGTTCAGCAGCTCTCTTAAAAAAATAGTAAACATAACATAGTCCTTACCAATATTTCCAATGGCTTTAAGGTGAATTTTAGTAGCTTTTTATATTTGTTTTGCTTTTCACCCTCATTTAAAAAGAGATAGATATTTATTTACCAGCAAACGGTGAATGGTTAATTGGATTGGATATGAACCAACTATCTGAAAGAAAAATCCAAAATCTCTTAAAAAAAATTTATCTTTGCCTGAATTTGAACTCCAGATCAAAGATATAGGAGGCAGATGTAGTATCTCTGCACAGTAAGGTATTTGATGTTCAATATAAAATATATATATATTTTTAAAAAAAGTGCTTAAAAACCTTCTTTTACACATATATAAGTTTATGAACAATTAGAATAAAATTATGGAATCAGTTACTTACAATTAGTGGAATGTCTGCTTATTCACACAGAATGCATGCCATAGTGAAAATAATGTTTCTAACAGCATAATTTGTATTGAACAAATAAGGAATGTTGACAAAATACAAAATCACTGAGATTTGAATAACAATAGAATATTTAGAAAAAGTGCAAATGAGGAGATAAATAGGTTGTAGGAAGAACACATAAGATGAAAAGCTTTACTTTTTGGTGGTTTAAGATGCAAAATCATATCATATTGTTAATTGTTATCAAATAAAATGAAGAAAAGAAATTTATGTTTTTCTTTCAAATATGGTATTGAGAGCGAAAATTCTTTTATTAGACATTATTTTATATTAATGGCAAATACTTTCTCATATAATTTATGTTCAGTACCTCTTTAACTCAAAGTGCTTTTGAATATTATGTGTTATTTGCAATTCTAGAGGTTCTTTGGTTTTATGGAATGTACTTAAAAGTAATAAGCTATTGAAAAAATAGTTCATTCCTTCTGACATATTAATTGTCAAATGTAATCAATATAGCCTTGCAAAGCATAGATTTATTATTTACTATGACAATTCTTAATTAAGAAAGAAGTTGAATTAAAAAAAAAAACATGTTTTATGAGCCAAGTTTTGAAGAAAAATCTTAACTAAAATCTTTAAGAATGATTAATAATTAAATGCTGCATGTTGTATTTTGAAAATAAAGAATTCTGTTTAAATGTATCTTTCAACAGCTGGAAAATCCTTTGAAGGGGAGTGGGATTTCCATATGCTTTAATTGTTCTAGCATTCTTCTTCTTATTGGAGGTCTAATCACACATTCTTCTCTCTAAAATTTATGTATTAATTAACAAGTTTTTAATATACAAAATAAACCAATTGTTGAAGAACTGATACTTATCAAAAAATCAAGATTTATTACATAAGTAAAAGATCCAATAATGCCATTATATTGTAACAAGCAATAAATCATTACCTCAAAAACTATACAGTCAGATTATATTTGAAGTTATTTTGAAAATGAATAAATTTTTAAAAAATTTACATATAGCCTGAGGAGGATAAATTACAAAAAATAGAATAGAAAAAGCAAAATATGACTAAAATTAAATAACTTATGACTAAAACCATACCATAAAGAATGACAACTAGGAAAGTCTTTCAAAATAACATTTATTTGTTTCTCTGATGTTTCAAATTTAGGTTGATTTCATTTACTTTGAAAACATTAATTGAAAGGATATTGAGGCATGAACATTGTTGAATTAAGAGAGAATAATAATTTATGCTTTTGAGGTGAAATATTGTTGAAAGATGCTTAGGATACCTTAGATGACTAACAGAACTATTGAATAAATTTTGGAAAAAGATGAATCACAAAACAATTGTTGGAGTAAATCAATAAAGTTACACTATTTTGAACCTGTAGTAAGACATAGATGCATTGGAAAAGGTTATAACTGGAACTGTGAGATCAAGAGAAAGAGAGCAACTAAGATTATCATGGATAAATAACATCACAGAATGGGTAATATTAATAACATAGGAAGCATGCAGAAAGGCAGAGACAAGACTGGAGTGGAAATGGCTCATCCACATTATCAAAATGATGTGTGGCAATGATGATGATAGATTTCTTATTAAAAATATTTTTTAGTATAAAAAAAACAACAACATATGTGTAGGATGAAGGTAATGAAAATAATCTTTACATTTTTGAGTTTACTTAGTTTTTCAAAAACATGCTTCTAAAGAGATATAGATTCAAAAAAAGATAAAAAATTATAATGCTCCCATGGAATTTATGCTTTAAATATTATTTTTGTAATGATCAATATCAACAATTAAGAAGGCATTTTATTTTATAGATACTGAACTGGAATAACATTCTAAAACTAATTTTGATTGCTCATATATGATTGGTTCTATCAGATATATGAAGTTCTCTCTTCTAAAATAAATCAATGTAACAACAAGACAGCAGAGAACTACAATTAATCAATGAATCTGATAATTATTTGTGGAACTTTGTCATGTTTAATATCTTTTTACTCAAATTAGTTTATATAATGTGGCAATAAGCAAGTCGTAAGATCAAACTTTTGATAATTATTATCATTATAATTTTCAACTGTTATCAATCCTCTACAGGAAAAATATCTTTTTGTGTTTAATCCAGTTACTCAGAACTTTGGCCTCTCTTCTCCACAATACTCCAGCAACTTCCTTATTTCATCCATCCAGCTCACATGTATTTACAACTGTAATTCTATATATATATGCAGATCTTTATTTATAAGGTCAGTTTTATATATTCTTTTTCAGAGTTAATTAAGTATTTTGTAGAAAACAAATCATTATTTGCAAAAATATTTTTACAATACGTACAGTATATATATTTAGGTAGCGAATCATATTTAAGCTCATGTAACTATCCAATACAGATTACAATTTAGCCATCCTTAATTATTGTATAAGATGTGAATGAAAAACTTGGGTGATGAACAGTCTTTATCTGAAGTGGACTATATAAGATCTATTTTGTCTATGACGAATAAATGGGAGGGTGGTGGTGGAATGTTATTATTGCTAATTTGATTACAAATACTTTGGCATCAAATTATTTACTTTTATTGCCAAATATATCACAAAACAGTCAAGCGTTGGTGGCATAGCGGTTAGCATAGCTGCCTTCCACGCAGCTGGTCCGGGTTCGTTTCCCGGTCAACGCATTTGACATATAAAATATATATATATATATGACAAAATTAACAAATATTATTTTTTTTGCGAATAAAACATATATATAGACGAAACGTTGTGCAGAAAACATACATGACAGCATAATAAAGTATGATAAAAATAATAGTATAAGAGAAATTTTATTTTATAATCAGATAAAAGCAAAATTGATTGCATATTTATGGAAAGTTGATAGTTATTATTATTGTTTGATTTTTAAAAATTTGATCATAATGCATTTTAATAATGTAAAGAACTCGTTAAAAGTTGGAATGCGAGTTACCATATTCAAAGATCATTTCTTTGTCGTAATTCTTACAGCTTAATACTCCATCTGCCGTTGGGCAACAAACGTATATAAAGTTTGGCATTACTATAATATGAGCAGCCATTTCTAATTCATTAAATATATTTTTTAAATTTCCAGTTTTTATTTGTTTTAATTAAAAAATACTTTGATTAAATAACAAATATATATATAAACATAACTGTTTGGCTGCTTAATTTCTGAATTGTCAGTTATTTCTAATTTTTGATCAGTTAAATAAAATTTTACCACCTTTATAATTAACCTTAAAAGATAAAACAATGAGATTGTTTCTCTTTAGTTAATGATCCTGAAGTTAAGTTTTCTTTAATAATACTTACTAAGTACTATTGACACCATCAAATTATACATTTTTAAATATGGTCACCTAAGTCATTTTAACTGTCAAAACATGGTTTCCTATGGGAGGAAACTGCCATAACTTTGTAATCCATAATTAAATAGCGCCATAGCGGTCTCGCACACGTTCAGAAACTAGAAATTGTCTGCTTCAAACATCTCGGCTTTTGCTGCGATTTATAATGAGTTCGACCTCTGACTGAAGGGTCCTTTTTTCCACAATCAAGTTTTTCGCCATATAACTGTTATTTTCTTTTCTTACCTGTAATAATAGATTTGTGATAATCTTTGTAATTAACTTCCTTATATATAAATATACTGTAAAGAGTTTTTAAAATCAATAATACTCTATATACATAATGGCTTTAAATACAAGCACATCCATACATAAATACGTACTTAATGCTATTTGCACAAAACATCCTTTATTATAACAAAGAAGTTCATATATGGTTATTCAATTTAATATATACACTGGCTGTGCTGTTTATGATAAAATTAAATATGTCGTATTGCTCGAGAAACGCAACTTCGAGCGTCGGAAGTGCTAGATCTGGAATCGATTGAAGGATATTTACTCTCCAGACTGACCCTCTATCACTATACTAAACCACACGGGACATTTTTGTTTAAAGAATAACTACTTTACTAATATTGTAATGCAACATTTGGGATCTAGATCAAAGCAAGTTTTTTCTGCTCTCTCATCAGCCTTTTACAATCTGTTTTTTTAAAACTTCTTAGCTTTTTCCGAAAACGTACTGATTTTTTTCTAGTTGTATTTTAAAGAAAAACTTTTATATTCATTATTTGTAATTAAAAAATATTTTATTACTGTTTTATTACTTTATATCACAATTATATCGCATCGTTCTTATAATATTTGACTTTATTTTTGAAAAGATTGTATTGAGGCGTGCTGAAGATGTTTTCAAACTTAATAATATAAGTTTTTTTTCTTGCCTCATAGAGATATATATTTAATAATCGATGATCAAATTATTAGCATGACAATTTTATATAAAATTCACTTTCATAATTTGTTGCTTTCTTGTAATTTTCTGGTCCAGATCATTGTTCAAAAACTTAAATGAATTATTCTGTCAACATAAATGATACACTACTATATTATTCTTAGTAGGTGCATTAAAACACCTAATTTTAGGTCGAATAACTGTTTGATATCTCTCAAATAAATAAAATCATAGTTTCTTCTTGTTAAAAAATGCCATTTATTTGGATTCAAATTCAGTTTGATTAGATTGTGCAGAAAAGTTTCATAATTCTTGTATTATGCCATAATGTTTTGCTGCTAAAAAATAATATTCCTAACTATAAAGGGATCTACAATTAAAGTAATGTTAAACATTGATTGCATCTATTTGCAATAATGATATACTTAAATCAGTTATAAAAATGTTCACTAATTAGTGAGATACAAATGTATAGTTGTTGCCAATAGCAATCAGTAAGTAAAGAAATGCTAAAATTTCTACTATAAGCCTAATATTTTCAATTGTGTGGTCTGACACTACTTGTTGTCAGAAGCTTTCTTCTTCTAATCTGACAATGCCCATTCCACTATATTCATAAATAGTGAGCCTCATACACTGTTGATATTCTGAACGTGATTCAGAAACACTATCAATATTTCAACTTACTATGAATAAAGAGATTTATTATCTTAATATATAATTGGCTTATTTATATGATGTTTATATGATAATGTTTATATTATCATTATTTTATTTGTCAGCCTTATTGTATTCTGAATTTTATTGAGGGTAAGCTTAAGACAAGTTCACAATGTTCCCTCTTTCTGGCTAAATTTAGTTTTAAAGTACATAAACATTGGGATAAGATAGTGGATGTTTAGGGCATCTTCTTGCTTATCCATCATTCAGTTTGATTTTTATAAGTGATTGATTGATGATTTTCTTGGACCATTATTTTATCTGGTAAATCTCTATTGCTGAATTGTATTATATAGTCATAACACAACTGGTTTCTGTCCTTCTGGTATTGTTATCTGTCTGGTGTTCATCTACCATTATATCTAGACTTTTTGTGTCTTATAACCATTGAAGCAATTTGGTGGTCCACTGAACATATAATATAATGTATAGGTATTTATCTGAATTTTATCATTTTCATTTTTTTTATTCTACTGATCAGGTCTACGACTGACCTTATTTTTAATTGGCATGCTTTAATTTAATGCCACATTAATAATATCAGTGTGTAAAGTTGGCCTCTGACATAGATTTTAGCCAGTTGTACATTGGTTACATCCAGGTTTAGCACATAAGAATGGCTTGTGAATCATTACTACTAGTTTCCAGGTAAATAACCATTTACAACTGATAGCTTCAATCAGTATATACAGTATTGGATGCAGCTTTTTTGGTTTTTTATCCAACAAATCTATTTAATTTATTTGATATCCAGGGTGAAAAGTGATCCAGAGGATAACAGACTTAATGTTTATCTGGACTTTTATTTCTAAATTTATTAATTGATTTGTTTTTAAATTCATTGTTTTAGTGACCTGTTTCACTTTAATCAGTGTATATGCCTTAATACATTGTTCTGCCTTCTGCAGCCACTAGATAAGACAAATATATTGGTTTTTTTTTAGATGTAGTGATGCTTACTCTTTACCACACTCATGAGGTAAATTTGATTACATCGGTAATCTGCAATCATTTTACTGTTAGGTCATAGTCAATGATTACTTTTGCGTTGCAGTAAATAATATTATTTTTATTAATGACAGTCCAAGTATATTTTTAATACAAAAGATGCTGCAAAACCAGAATCCAATTATATTAATATCAACCTGACATTAACAATGATTCTGAATTCGAGAACTGAAATCCTTCAGATTTTTTAAAATGGATTTTCTCATACTCTTCTTTCCATTTTGCTGTTTTTTTAAAACAAGCAATTTTTATATCCTTTACATAATTGCAATACCTGCCAATTGTATTTTAATACAAACTTTCATTGTGAGAATGTTGCTGCTATTGCATTTATAGCAAGCTTTTTTTGCAAGTATTTGCTAGTGATTTATTTTAGAATTTGTTGACAATATCTTTAGCTAGTGGTTTGCTTTTATTTTCATCTGATGAGTATCTGATTGTTCCAGATGAGCAATTGATAAATTTAACATTATAGTTAGCTTTCTTTGATGAAGTTGCCCCACTTTGTTGTAATTTCTATTAGGGACACCTGGGATACTGCAGAATTGTTCTTGAGTCCATTACCAGCTTATCTCATAGATTGATATTTTCTCCTACAGATAAAAATGGTCTGAAAACCTCAATTATGGAACCTTTGAAGTCATATCTCAGTTATGACTTCCTGAGATTTGTAGCAAAATCTTTAGTCACTTTTTTTCTCCTCTTAAACTCAGAGATTGAAATTGCATCTCTTTAAAATAGTGTCAAAACTAAGTCATCAATGGAAATTGCTTTATTGAAATTTAGCTCAAATTGAAGCATTGATCTGAGTGAATGCAGAGATATCTTCTAATTTGCACATTCTGTACACACTTATAATTATAAATTAATCTTAATTATGAGTTTTCAACTTGGGTTGTCAGTTTTAAAGATTTCCCAGATTAAACTTTTCTTTTCTCCAAATTTTTTCTTAGTACTATCTTGATTTAATTATCTTTCTGTTTTCCTAGTGTGAGATGAAAAAAAAAACACTTTTTGACAGAAATGAAGGAACTTTTAGCACTTTGTTTTTCTATTTCTTTTTTGATTGACAGATGCACAAATTGTGTTAGCCTCTGGTCAGTTCTTTAATGGTATCATTGATTTACCCAATCTATACAGATATATTTTATCACCTATAACAAGTCTAACATCCATATATGTTTTACTGCTAGAAAATAATATTTCTGGTAAATAAATAATTGAGATACAATTAAACTAATAGCAAAACATTTCAAAATTCCAGTAACAACATATTTATAATAGTTCAAAAAATAAGTAGCTGTTGTCAGTAAAAACCAGTGGGTGATGGAATGCCATGATTGCACTAAATTAAGCAGAACATTTATTATAAATAAAGAGCAACATTAGGGAGATTTATGGTATATCAGATAGATTGGTGGGATTAGCTATTCAAATTAATAAATGATATATAATACTGATAATTTAGTTTTAGGTGCCAACAAATTCACGTTTTGATGAAAAAGTAGATGATTTTTATTTAGATGAAGAGAATATAACATTTTGAAATTATATAGAGATTTTAACAGTAACATTTAAAGATGAAAATGCAGTAGGTAAATTTGAATATAAAGGGGAAAAAAAAATAAAAAATGGATGATAGAAATTCATGCAGAAAAATATCTGTATACTATAGATGTTTTAATTAAGAAAAATGTAAAAATATAAAGGATTTACATGTAAGCACTCAAATGAATATATAACAGATGTAAAATAGTATTTTCATATTAGGAATTCTTTTGGTTGAAAAAAAATCTGGAAATGGGTGTGAAAACATCCAAATGAAAATATAGCTGAGTCAGATTATGTTTTAACCATTAGAAAATTTTCAATATACTTAATTCATTTAATATAAAGAGTGAACCTTGATTAACAAGATATAAGATATGTGTTAAATAAAAAAAACTATAATACCACTCACAGTTGATATGTTCAACTTCAAAAATATTACGCACTAATGAATTCTGTCTAGAACTTAAAAACTTAAAAATATTAACAGACTTTTGATAAAGGAACAGATAAAAAACATATAAATAAGAAGGTAACTAACAATGGCTACACAGATTAATAGCATAAAAACAATAATTTGTTAGTAAATTTTTAACAGATACAAGACAATGTATGAAGATAAGAAGGAATATAAAAAGATTTATTATTGATCATTTAGAAGAAGTGAATATAAAAATTGTGGGAAGTAAAATTAAGAACAATTTAATTTTAAAAAACATAACTGTTAATTGGAAGAGCAATAGAAATCTGAAAGTATAATATAATATTTTGTTATTGGATGAAAAATTATTTTAGTATCAATAAAAAAATGGATGGCACATTTTCTGAAAAAGAGATGACTCATGAATTGTGTGGACAAAGTCTACCAATAACTATAGTAATAAACAACAAGAAAAGAAAATAACTGCTACAATTAAACATCTCTTAAAATGCAGTGAGACATAAAATCAAATTTATAAAGAATACAATTATTACTGTTGGCTTAAAAGAATAGATGAGAAGTATGAGAATTGTTGACAAATTTATATATCAAATGACTAAAAGATTCTCCAGATGCTTGAAAAATTTAGTAGTTATATTGAAATTAAAAAAAAAGTTAAAAATTACAGATCAATCAATATTTAATAAATTGTACATCATCACAATTTATCTACAGAAAACTTTGGACTCAAACAACCAAAAAAAAAAAAAAAATCAAGCTAGATTTTAAAATGGTTTTTGCATGATAGATCACATACAAGTATTAAGAGAAATTACAGAAAGGATTAAACAAGTAGAAGTCACTATTTTGATTTGTAGATTATAAGCAAGCATATTATTCTTTATATACTTCCACAGTAATTAAAGCTTTGGAACCTCAAGACATAAACCAAAATACTGACAAATTTTGAAGATTGTTTATCAAAATCAACATCATAGATTAGAATACATGGTAATAATAAGAATATAAACATTAATAAGAGTCTTTTATATAAAGATTTAATATCTTCAAAACATTTTATTATAATTTTACATAAAATATTTGTGAATTAAAATAGGAAGTCATTTAGAATTTGCAGATAATATAGTTTAAAATTAAAAGATGAAAGTTAGAGGAAGTAAAGACGAATGGTAAAAAAAAAAACAACTAAATTAATGCTTAATGGATGGTAAAAAGTTTAATGCTTAATGAATTTTCATAGACAAAAAAAAAGATTAGTAATCATAAACCAGAAGTGAATAATCATAAAGATCTTGGACAGATTATTAAGAATGAAAACATAATGAATGAAGTTAATCATAGAATTAAATTTGCATGGTTGACTTTTGATAGATGTGTTATACTAGCTCTTACACAAATAGATTTAAAATTTGGATACTTAATAGAAGAGAATACAAGTCTCCAGTCACACATTAATGTATAGAGAAATATATGTTGGGAAAAATAAAGCTTCAAAAGTGAAATATGAGTGATAAATAAAGTGACATTATAAGATCATCAAAAGAAATTAAGAGACTAAATTTTATGATAAACATATTGCTAGAAGAGAATATGTGGACACTTAAAATCTTAAAATGGATCCCCAAAGATTGTAAATTAACCTGAAAAAAAATCACATACATGTCAGATGGATAAAATAAAATTTGAGATGCAAAGCTTTGAATTAAAGACATTGAATTAAATTTGGAGAGAACTTTGTCTTATAATGTATTGCTATTGATTGAAAATGGTGATAACAAAAATCATCTGTTTTAATGTAAACTCATGGCAGATATATTTTAATATTTATAATTATTTTAAGCCAAATCCCTTAAAAAAAACTGATGTCAACTGGTATAAAATAGACTAGATGGCAAATCATCTGATTATATAGCAGAGCAGTGAAAGCACACACTTTTATCATTTAAAATAATATGAAAGAGGCATAAGTATTAGCTGATAAAGCTCTTGATTGAAGACTTAAGGTAGGACTTTGTAAATAATATTTAACTCTCTATTTAGAAGTTTGTTGATTATTTAGTTCATTTTAATGATACAGGTAAAAGAATTAAAAACAATAATCCATATTTATTAAATAAATATTGATGCCAAATGTAAACGTTTTAAGGGGCTTCTCCACATTATAGTGGTTGGTTATTTGTTTGAATAATAGGAGTAAACTAACTATGCATAGTGAAATGTTATTAAAGATCTTAATATTGGTTAAAATGTAAATGTCTGTATAATGTCAGTTAACTAAACATATGTTTGCATGCTGATGATAAAAATATATAAATCAACCATTATTATTGAGTAATATTTTTTTTACAGTGACATCTTACTAATAACAATACTATGTCTGGTTAGTCAAAGAATCCATTTGAACATCCAATAACTGACCATTCAATTAGTCATTAATAATTTCACTTTATTTGTTATTATACTACCTAATACTTTAGAATCAGTAATAAAAACAGCAGTAGTGATCATTTTACTTGTAAAAATATAGACTGTCTTGACTAATAGTTTTTTATGAGGCAGTTGTAGACCTAAAGGAAAAAAAAAAACTATTTTTGCCTTAGAGGACTGTTCCATTGTTGCATTAAATTTTTATAAATAAAAATTTAGTACATTTTCAAACACAATTTTGCAATACAGTCAATCAATCATTCTCCTTATAACACATCTTCAAATCCACATATCTTTTTCCGTCTCATATTATCCAGCAAGGCCATTTTCCCCCATCCTTTCTTCTTATTTCCATTCACCATTTGCTCCTAGACATCTTTAATTAACTATCTTTCTTTTTAATATATGTCCAGTCCAGTTTTTCTTTCTATATCTTATTTCCTCAATTATTTTTTCATATAGTTTTTTATTGTGGCACAAAAATTGGTTCTTTTTTTTTTAATGTGTCAAAGCATCGGACAGGAAGCGAACCTCAGGACAACTGCTTGTAAGCCAGCTGTTCTAACCACTCAGCCACCAACGCTTGCCAAATTGGTTCTTTATGAAAGATTTAATCATAGTTATCAGATTAGGAGTAATAGATGTTTTTTTGCAATTTACATGTGAAGACTTTACATTATAAACCACTTTTATTTCTAATCTGATAACTATCAACAAAAATTTAAATAAAAACAATATGTAATATTTAACACAGTGCAAAATTATGTTTGAAAGTGTGCTTAATCTTCACTTATAAAAATGTAAGATAAAATTGTTACATTCATCATCTAAGGCAAAAACATTTAAAAAAAAATTTTTTTTTTTGTCAATAATTAATATTGAATCTATTTTTCATTTAATAACATTTCTTCAATATATTTAATGTATTATTATTAAGACATTATACATATGGATCCATGATATTGTCCCATTCCAATTTTGAGGATGCTTCCATTATTACAGTTTACATTTTTACACACACACATATATGTTATTTAAAAACAGTTAACATTTAGACAATCCCAATATCAATAACAATCAACAATTTCAAACTGTTCTTACGAAAATAATAAAGGTGGAATCCCACCTTTATTAATGGTCTAATATACTTATATAGACACTAAAGATTGCAACTTGACTACAGAGATTGAAGTTATTGATACAAAGAAGTTTAAATAAACCTCTTTAAACAGGTAAATAAAACCTATTCTGAATTCAGGCTAATAAATAGTCAATTATAACATTACAAATTGTAATTATAAATTTCAAATTGCACCCAAAGTATTACTTAAATAATAAGTATAATAAATAATACTCAAGACTTTTAAATGAGTTTGTAAGTAAGTAATCATTAAAAATCAATCAACACCTAGACAATCCTAATATCAATAACAATTTCAAACTGTTATCAAGCAACCCCATGCCATCATAAAGGTAGATAAACATAATCCATTATGTTGTTTTTCATATAATTTAGAAGTAAGTAATATAAAATATTGTTATATAATAGTAATAACCATATATATATAATACATAAAAGTTTTTTTTTGGCAAATATTTTTATGCCCACTTCAATATAAATGTAAGCTATTTTAACTTTTAATTTATATTACATGTATAATGATATCTATCTTTTTTTTAATCGATAAAATTAAGCAGAATCAACAATAAAATTATGATAAAGCAATTCAAATATTTACAAACAAAACAAAAGTAAAAAAGAAATATTTGAATCATATTACAATCATGATCAGAAAATTATATTATATAATTTATAGCATTTACATATTATATATATATGTGTGTGTGTGTGTGTTATAATATTATTTATATTTGTTACATTTGTAAGTATTTGGTTGGCTTTATCATAATTTTATTTTGTTCTGATTAATTTTATAACTATGTAAACAATAGATGCCACTATTGTGTGCAATATTCATTAAAAATTAAAATAAATTATATTTACATTGAGAAGGGCATAAAAATAATTGCCACAAAAAAAGCTTTTCCATAATATTATATTTAGATGTATATGGGCTATTGTTGTTATATAATAATATTTTACATTATTGACATATATAAATAAAAAATAGAGGAGTGTTTGGGGTAATTATTATGAATTACAGCAAATGATTTTACTGAATAGGTTACTTTCAGTCACATGTAAAACAATGTCAGAAATGGGTTTTAGAAATCAGTACAATAAATTTGGTGTTCGTTGCCAGACAAATGCAACGTATAATGAACAGAAAGCATTTTCCTGAGGGTTTGTGGTGATGATAATTTACTTGTGTTTATATAGTGGACTATTTCCATCATTTAATATTAAGTATTGAATGTCTTTAGAAAAATTTAAGTTCATTTAAATTTTCCAATTACATTCAATTGTTAGTAATAACACACAGGTTAGTATATGCACAACATTTTGAGTGGTATTATTCTCCTCTCTTCTTCAGGTGTGTTGGTCTGACCAGTGATAGTACTAACATGGGAATCGAACCTGGATCTTTAGATTCTTGAATATTAAATTTTAAGGTAATGATGATGGCCCACTTGATTAGAGCATTACATTAAAATTCAATATTCAAGAATATTAGGGTTCAGGTTCAATTTGTATGCTTGTACTGTCACTAGTCAGGCCAAAACACTTGAAGAAGAGAGAGGAATAATACACTTGAAATGTTGTGCATATACTGATCTTATCTGTGTGCTATTACTGACAGTGGAAAGTAATTGGAAAATTTAAATAAAGTTAAATTTTTCTAGATATTCAATCCTTAATATTAAATGATGAAAATAGTCCAATATCTAAACACAGACAGAAAGCATGATTTTTTTATATTGCACTGATTTGGAAAAAGAATTTGACTCATTTAATTGATTGAGTTTGAAGAATGCTTATAATTAATTGTATATTGATGTTCATTGTATTATACTGATGCAGCATTATATAGTAAAAATATTTGAATCATATACCAACCATGCCTTTTTTATGATTTAATTAAAGATCATTCTAGGACTTTTGCTTTCTGGATGCACAAATCAGTGTGTAGCTAAAATTTAAAAGAATTTAAAAGTGATATATATTAATTATTTCATTTTCTTTCATAAATTGCATTAAAAACTACCTGAAGGTTCAAGATCTAAAGTTCAAATCTGCACTGGGTGAAATTTGAAATTTTTTTCAGATCATAAGCAGGCCTTGGTTTTTTTTTCAGAGACTCAACCTACTATTATTGGCTATCCTATGTAAATATAAATCAGGCAAAACTCACTATACGTATTGCCACACACAGCAAGCTAGAGTAACCAATGGATGCCAGAAGGCTTGTGCATAAAATCCCCATCTAGTGCCTACTCATCCAATATCCTCAGACTAGTTTCTGGCTTGTGGGCTTCATCAGTGAGGAGCCTTGGATCTGAGAACCTTGCACCTAGATCTTAAGATCTAATGCAACCCTCCAGCAGCCACCTTTTATCTCCACTTAACTACAAAACTATGAGTCTTAAACTGAAAAAACCTTAAGGTTTTCAATTCAAGCCCATTAGCTTATATAGTCATATGGGTCTAAACTCAGTTCAGTTCCCATACATTTTGGTGTCTTTGGTTCTTTAATAACCATAGCCACCACTATCCTATTAGGCAGGATTGGTTTTAAGCCAATAAACATCACATGCCCACCACTTCTTATGCTTGGGTATACTGTTGTTAAAACAGGCAAAACTCACTATACATATTGCCACACACTGGATATTGGATGAGTAGGCACTAGATGGGGATTTTATGTACAAGCCTTCTGGCATCCATTGGTTACTCTAGCTTGCTGTGTGTGGCAATACGTATATTGAGTTTTGCCTGTTTTAACAACAGTTATACACAAGCATAAGAAGTGGTAGTCATATGATGTTTATTGGCTTAAATATGAATAAGTTATATGAGTATTAATGTGCTGATGATAAAAAATAAACAATAACAACAACAACAAAAAACTCTTAACATAATGCAGCTTTCACCATTAAAACATTCTTATTAAAACCAAAACAATGGTTGGTAAAGAATGCAACTCTTATAATTTGTGTAAACATTTGGCTTAATTGTGTTTCACACTAAATATTCCTGGTGAAGGCAAAAGACTTATTGGCTATTCCTTAACAAGATCATCATTGAAATTTAAAATTAGAAGAAAACATTAAATTGCTAAATTTGGAATAAAATAAAGGGCATAACCAATTTGTTTCTTTTCAAAGAAAAGTATGATAAATATAAATGAGTAATAAAATTCCCAATTAGTTTTTTTTCTCTCATGTGTCATAGCATTAGCTGGGAAGCGAACCCATTAACCCGTGACAACTGCTTGTAAAGCAGCTGTCGCTGACTTCTAGACCACCAATGCTTGACACCCAATTAGTTATTTGCATTGACAAATCATTATTTTATAAGTTTGATGAGATTCATTAATACAATGCAAGATAAAATATCCTAGGGAATTGGGATTATCTTTCTCTTTTGTAAGACATTATACAATTTGTTTATACTGAATGTTTCTTATAAATGTAAAAAGAGGGATTTGAACTCAGGATTTTACAGTCGATTCATTCTCCACTCTATCTCAAGCAACCAATACACATGACCACATACATGTGAAAAAGATACATGATCCCCAATATATGTATTTACTTCGTGCATCAGTTGTTTGAAATAAAGTGAAGGATGAAGAGACTGAAAATCCTGAATTCAAATCCCTCTATTTACATTTATTATTTGTAGTATGATTCTTGCTGTCTAAACTTGTATATGAACGTTTTACAATTAGGGTATATACAAGCAATAATAAACATTTGTTAATTTTGAAAAAAAAAGTATGGCCAGTTATTCTGCAACATCTAAGAATTAGGGTGACTCTACAAAGTCTAGCACTCCATATTAAATCGATTTTTTTTTCATTATTATTTCTTTATATAAAATAATAAATATTTAATTGCAATAAAATAAAATATCATCAGTACATTGTGGTGTGATACTAAAAATATCTCAATATACTATCTGTATTTAATTAAAATAACTTTACATCACTGTCATGCAATTAGTAAATATAAAGATCGTAACATCGTAATGATTTATACAAGATATAAATCTAAAATATATATTAAACATTTTATAACACATGCATACTAAATTTCATGACTAATATTATAGAAAAATGACTTGACCCTAAAATGGATTATAAATAAAAATCAAATTAATAGGTAGTAATGGGTAATGTCGACAAAACCTCAACCGATATAAAAAATGAAACTTTGTTATTTTAAAAAGATTTTATGAAAAAATACCACCGGCGATGACAAGATGTTGTATTCTAGGTCACTGTGAGATCTACTTGTTACTCTATCTGTCTTCAGAAAGAGAATTTAATATACATACATTAAGTACAGACAGAAGCACTTTAATATAGCTTTTGAACACAATATTTTACCTTAATTATCATTACTAGTTTTACAATAGATTATTACTTAAGCTATACAATTATATATATATAATTAGTAATAATTTATATAGTATCTAAACATTATTTTTAAATAGTCAAATTCATTATTTTTTGATTATTGTTTATCAAAAAAATATTACCAATTAATGACTACTTTAATTTTGAATGAATGTTCGTTCACATAACTCGTATATATATATACGCACATACAGGCATATTAGGTAACTATACGTATATTAAAATAAAAACTAAGACTACATTCATTTTCATTTTAAACATATTTAAATTGTTTATATTGCATTTTAAATTTTAACCTAAGTCCATGACATCTTCCTGAGAGTAGTTTCGAATGTAGTTATTTCTAAAGTGATCTGTCCCTCCCAGGAGGAAGTTTAGTAAAGACTTTGTCTACATAACTTGCACCTCTGCAATCATGTTCTACTTGGCCTTGACCAATAGAGGTCTCTTCCCAAGAGTGAGCTACTCACAAAACACATTAAAAGGAAAAAGTGTAAGAAAATATTAGCTTTGAATGGCAAGTCTGCCAATAAATACCGTCTCTGCTATGAGAACTCTGGGGAGTTGTTGAAGCAGGCATGGGAAGCTTTTTTGCTCTTAAATTGATCTTTTCCATCAATCGGCTGATCTTATTTTGACCTTTGCCCTTCCAGTCGTAGATCAATATGGGCCGGCTCTGAAGAGTTATAAAATTCAGCGACCACCAGAACTTCAGAAATCAAACCGAGGATTTGGAAGAAGCATCAGTGTTAACTGGACTCCATTAAAAGGTTTATTAAAAGATAGAATCTGAAGTGAAATGGGAAGGGGTAGGGGGTGTTGGAGCATCCATCAACCTATCTTACATAGATTTTTGAGCTTGGCATTTGAAAAAGTGTATAAGCTTTATTGAAAGATAATAAATTTCCAATAAATCAATAAATGCTATTATTTAGCTTTAATAACTAAAATAAAAAAAAGACACACACCTTTGAAGTGTTTTGATTAATCGAAAAACTTGAAAATGATGTAAGATCAAATCCTACGATAACATATTATCGTAATAATTATTTATAAAAATTAATCAACAAAAATTCTTAGCGTAACAGAAGCATAAATGTGTGCCTCTTTACGTACAAACATACAATATTAAAAAAAAAGAAAGTATAAATAGTGTTCGAATAAAGACGCGCACTTAAGTTTCATGTTGTTAATCTTTATAGATGCATTAGGTTTTTTCGTAATTGACTAAATAAGTATATTAGTATTAATAAAATATGGCTTTGTAATGGCCAATGCTATCTCGGTTCAGTTTTTTTTATTAATAAAACTCAATAAAATTTTTAATTAGCAAAAAATTAAAGTGATAGTAATAAAAAAAAGAAAAAACCGCATATAGCTTTATTGCTCGGGCGTTCATAAAAAGTTCGAGCGATAGAATGGATCCTGAGATCTCCCAATCCTAAGTCGCACGCTTTACCGATTGTGCCAAAATCACGTGGGGCAGTGACAATAATAATTTTGTTTTTAGGCATTGTTAATTAGTTACGTTAATTAAGTCACTGAATTTATGAAAGCTCTCAAATATTGTGTGCGTACTTATCATCATCATTAGCCACGACTGAGCCTATTCCAAGTCTAAGAAAAAAAAAGATAAAAGGACAAAACAAAACATATTGCGATAACTGTACAAATCAATCTGTAAAACACAAATAACAGCTGGTCCATTATTTTATTTATTCGATAACTTACATAATTGATATTTTACACGTTAACTTTATCGGCAGCAAACTTTTCTTTCTGAAATATTTCAATACTGTGCCTAAGTGCAGTTCTCAAACGTATTCTGTTTTTCACAATATTTTTCCAATTAAAAATAACAAACCCTGCACTTTTGTGGAATACCTTTGAAATAAACATGGTAAATGAAATCCGACTCTTATAAAAATCATGCTCAAGTTAACGATAAAAGATCCTTTTAGAAAATCTTGTATTTTGAGTGGATTTGAGCCCATACCTTCAAGCACCCTTTTCTTTCTTATATCACTGATACACATGCCCACATACATGTGAAAAAGATAAATGATCTCCAATATTCGTATTTTGTGCTGAACAGCACTCATCAGTTGATCCAGATCATCATCTCCACACACACACACATATAATCAATGCTCGGTTTATATTAAGATAGCAAAACTTCAAACATCAATGGTCAGACTTCAGTCTTCTCCACTCCCCCACTCTTCAGTCAGCCTCATCATTCAAAATTCGATGCTGACATGTTTAAAGCCTTTGTTTGCCAAATTTTGTTCTATTATACCCATGTTGATCATAAGTCAATCTATGTATTTAAATGAGCTTAAGGTTCTACATATAAAGGATCAGATTGACTTATGGTCAACATGGTTATAACACAACAAAATTTGTCAAAAAAGGGCTTTAGACATGACATCATCAGATTTTCAGTGATGTGGATGGCTGAAGAGTTGGAGAGTGGAAAAGATTGAAGCCTTTCCATTAATGTTTAAAAAATTTCTATCTTAATATAAACTGGGCACTGATTATATATACAAGTGGGAGATGATGATTTAGGCTAACTGATGACTGTTGGTTCAGCATGAAATACATATATTGAATATCATTTATCTTTTTTACATGTATGTGGTCATGTGTACTAGTTGTATAGGATAGCATTGATGACTAAAGGGAGCTTGAAAGTTTGGGTTCAGATCCCCTCTAATTACATCTAGCTTAAAGTATATATGCTATACATGTATTTAAATATTAAAATCTTCATTTGTTTCACATATTCAATTCAGTAAAGATATAATTTTACAATAGTAGATTCTATAGCATTATATATAGCAAGTTGACATGGTATTATGATCTTGCTATTATATTTTAAAAATTTCATGGAGCATCCTAAAATAAAATTTTCCTAATGCCTTTATGTTACATCAATAGGGTATCACAGTCTCATCTCTGTACAGTAAACTAGGTAAAAGAGCACCTAATTTAATTGCAATAATTATTTTCAATTGGTTAAAAGCAGCAGCAACGTTGATGTTGCACACCAACATGCAAGACCACCTTTCTATTCAAAACTTCTATAAATCAGCTTACATTTAAACTTGAAATTCATCAAGATAAATGATTTTTTATGCATTCCCATCAAACTGGTGTATTTCTTAAATTTGTTTATCATTGATGAAAGAGACTTCTAAGCTGAAAAGATCTAAAAGTGATTACCTATCATCTATAAGCCAACAACTTTCAGAAAATGACATGTTAAAGCATATAAAAAAGAATGAGTATAAATAAAGAAGAAAATACTCCATTACTATTAAACCATTATAAATAACTTCGAAAACTTCTAACTTCTTTTCAAAAACTTTATTTCCATATATTAACTATATTAACTATATGAACACACACACACATATATATATATAATCATATATTATACATTTCCAACATTTCAACTGGTTTTTTCTCCCATTACAGTCATTTTCAAGGACCTATAATAAAAAAATACATATTTCTACATAATACTCTAAATACAAATCTCTTTCATATATTAAACATTAACACATCAAATTCACAATAATAAAACATATTAACTATACATTATTATATTTTACTTACATCTTGATCCCTCTTCTCCCTTTATTATAATACTTCCTTTTATACATATGAAGTATAAAATGTCAAAAAATATTAGAAACCATCTAAAACAACAATAAAAAAATACTATTTAAATTCATTTAACCCACCCCTAATTTCAAATTTATTTCTCCTGTAACTATTTTATCTAACTTTCATATCAATTATCTACATTTCCTATCTATATTTTTAAATCTATTAAGTAATAACCTGTAGATTTATACTTTACATTTGTCTTCAATATGATAATATTAAATCGTGCTATCACACTTCCAACGTAAAACTGTAACAACAAATAGAAAACTAAATTAAATGACTGAGCGCTTTCAAGAAGATGTACTTCTCATTTTCATAGCCAGTTATGATTCTTTCTTTGAAATCATTATATAAATAAATACCCTATGCAAATTCTATGCAAATGAGTCACTAAGACCATCTTTTAGATATAGCAAAACATGCATCCTTACGATTAATGGTGAAGGAGTCCTCTGCTACAAAGTAAGCATCTTTTACCTTTCGCTTAATATCACGCCTCTCAGTACAAACTAATTTTGCAGATGCAGGTTCGAATACATGTCCTGATGATTTTTGATGTTGTGCAAAAATTGAAGTGCATTCTGAATTCGTATGTGCCTTATTGTATCTATACATGTGTTGTGATATCCTATTAGCTATGGTGCCTCTTGTTTCACCATAGTATGAAGCTTTGCATCCATTATGAGGGCATGCCACTCTGTACATAGCCTGTGGGGTCTGATCAGAAGCTATAGGGTCTTTAGTGTTGTTAATAAGCCTATTAATTGAGATGGGTGTATGAAAACTAATGTAAATTATTTCTCTATCCTTTAACAATTTGCTTAAATACTATTTAAACATTCCATATTAATGACATTTTATTTTATATTCCTATCTAATACCATTAATCCTATTTGTTATTGTGGTATATACTATTAAACCAGTAGAGTGAATAAAATGTATTGACAATTTTAATCCAGATATTGAAAGTAAGCTGAGAAAATAACAATATGTTGTTGATATATTTCACTCTCACCAAAAAAATACAAAGAGGTCACTATGACCAATGTTTTAATATCCACTGAATAATTTACACACTATTAAATATATTTTAATTTTCAAAATTTTAATTTATTTTCCAACAGCAGGATATTTACTATATTGTTTTACAACAAAAGATATTGTTTGAAGATATTTTTTCATATATAGGTGGTTAAAATTTCCAGATTTAAAGTTATATAGAAATGGAAGTTTTGCATTTCATAACCATTAATTTTCATAATAAGAATATTGAAGAAAAAAGTTAATAACTTTATTTGTGTTCGTTCATATTCTTCCTTAATGTGTACTGTATATGTTAACTTTAAAAATATTAAGCTTTCAATATTTTGTGTTCTTCTATTTATAATATTTTTTTTAAAAATTTAATTCAGTTTTTAATATATATAAATTTTTAAAAATAACTTACTTATTTGGATAAAATAATATTCAAAAATCGAAAAATACATTTTAGTCTTGAATTTGATCAACAAGATTGTCAAAGTAAGTTCATTTTGCATTCCTTCAAGCATATATAAAATTTAAAGTATCTCTTCATATGTTTAAAAAAAAATGGTTCAGCATATAATTTATAATCAGTAGTAGTAGATAATGTTTAACAAGAAATAGGCTACCCAATAATGTATTGAAGACATTTTTTATTTCTTTGGTTACTATTTCTGGAGGCTTACATTTAAGACAGAAATTTATTGTAAATATATAAGGAAGCTCATGAATTTTGATTTACAAATTGCTTTAAAAATGAATAAGAACATTGCCAACTTACTGAGCATGATAATAATTTAACTGAGTTATAACATTCTCTGTTATAATTATTAGGCTCACTTTTTGTTGGTAGTGATCGATCATTTCCATAAGAAAAAATGACTCTGAATTTGAGTTGTGCACTAAAAATGATCAAAGCAAAGATATGGTAAAGAAACCAGATAATATCATAGCAACCCAGATGATACCATACCAATCCAGATCAAAATAAATATAATAAACAGAAAATATGAATTTCGTAATTCAATCATGCATCACAAATTAAGAATATTGTTTGTCTCCAAGAAGAAGGGGTTTGTTTCGATTTATTAAGTAGAAGACTTTTAATGAAAAGATGTTGTAACAATGATAATTTCTTAAAGTTAAAGAAAAATTGATGAACACAATCTAAATAGGAGGGGAAAAGTCAAATTTATCCCTGTCCATTGGGAATATCTATGTTTACATCCATAAGCTGCAACTGTCACAAATGTATTTTCTAACATTAAATATAAGGTAATTATTAGAGTCTAATAAAATAAAAAATAGTCAAATGGCTTTATTGGTCAAGACTTCGTAAGTAGTTTGAGCACCGGAAGTGCCAAACCTGGAATTGATCAAAGAACTATAATTTAGAATGCTGCTATTCTATTGTATTAAGGTAGTATTGCTAATTTTATCAATGTCCTTATTAAGAAACATATTGAGTTTGGAAATTTAATTCTTCATTCTTCATTTCAATTTGTTAATATAATAATTGTGACTTTAGACTAGCTTTATTTGATGTACCAAATTTCATGTTTTAGTTAATAGACTTTATCTGTAAATATAATTAACCAATTATTTTTAGAAAGTAATGTGGATACTAAGAAATACTTCACAGCTTTATCATAACAATAGAGGGAGCTGCCAATAAAAAAAGTCCATAAAATACTGACATTTTTTGGATTTTTAAAAAAAAATTAACACAAAATTATCACTTTAAGTAAAAGGAAGCTACAATTCCCACTCACCATAGTATAAGATTGTAGATAGGCTTAAAACAATGCAAAAAAGTTAATGATCACAGCACCATTGTAACACCTAATACATCAAAAATTAAAGGATATTTAAGCTATAGTATGCAACATAGATAAAAAAAAGTTTTCTGGAATGATGGAGAAAAGGATAAGAGAAATGGGTTTAAACTTAGAGACATTTATTCCACACAGTGATGACCTATTGACAAAAAAAAAGATTGCTGATGACAAAAAGTTTTTTGAATCATTTCAATATTAGAGAAAAGTGAAAAAAAAAACACTAACAAAAATCTTTGCCTCATAAGTCAGAACTGTTGCATTGTACCTCGATATCACATTGGTCTCATAATCAATTAACCATATAACAAATATATGCACTATACATTCTCATTAGCAGAAAAAAAAAAGGTTGGAAAAAAAAAATAACAATATGCTTTTCTTAAATATGTTTTTAAAATTGGACAATATAAACAGATACTAATAGAATATCAAGTAAAAAAATATAATTCTACCAAAGTTTCCAGAAAGCCAGAAACTAGTCTGGGAATATTGGATGAGTAAGCACTAGGTAGGGATTTATTCACAAACCTTCTTTGCATCCATTGATTACTAAGGCTTGCACTGGGTGGCGCTGTTGTGTGGAGAGTTTGCTAATGTTATTAAATATAATTTCATGATTGCATTAGAATTTGTTATTTTAAGGCTTTTTATTTTAAACTTTTTTTTTACTCTAGAACTGCAGACCGAATTTATTTAATTTTTTGACTCTTTTATTGATGGATTTAAGGACATTTTTTTATCAAAGAACAATAATGAATTTCTCTGCTGATAAAAATGACATTTGTTTGTATATTGAGAGTGTAATTACTAATCATTTCATGCAGAAATTATTCTATTAAATAATAAATATTTTTTGTTCATAGAGGCTTCTATGGTCTGCTTTTATTTTAATAAGATTTTGTGTGTGTGTGTGTGTGGTAATTAAATGATTCGAGTGGATATATTTTTTTAAAGGATTGATGCAATATTTCGTTAGTAAATAAAATTTCTGAACACTATTTTTCTACAATTTCTTCATATAAACATCTGAATATAATTTTTGAGAATGCATTATGAGTTATTTTTAATATTTGTATTCTGGAAGGTTAGAATGTAGGAATGCTTTCCAATATTATTTTTAAAGCAAGTAGAGATTTTGTCGTAATTATATATTCGACTATTTCATCATCTAATACGCATGCTATTACTAATAGTTGAATGTAATTTGAAAATTTAAAAAAAGTTAATTTTTCTAAAAGACATTCGGTACTTAATATTAACTTATGGAAATAATCCAACATATAAATACAATTAAAATACCATCATCACAAACCTTCAGGAAAAGTGGAGTTTTTATTTCATTAACTTTAGTATACAAAGAGGATTAAATATCACTTGTTATGAATTGTTTTTTAACAAAATGTAGTGGATTAATTAAGACAATTTCCCTGCTTAACAAGATTTTAGATCATATGAGCATTTTTTTAGATAAAAGCTCAAAAATAATTAATAAACAGAATATTATTGTAATTTTATAAATATATTAAATAACCTCAATACTATAACATATTCTTTTAAATTCATATAAATAAAAATACAATAAAAAACAAATGACCCCCAAGATGCATTTTGTGCTGAACCAGCACTCATTACTGGACCAACTGATGAGTGCTGGTTCAGTACAAAATGCATTTTGGGGGTCATTTATCTTTTATTGTATTTTTATTTATATGAATTTAAAAGAACATGTTGTAGTATTGAGGTTATTTAATATATTTATGAAGATATTACACATGGAAAAGAGAAATGTGAATAACTCCATGTGTATATGTGCTTAATTTAAAAAAATCAGATATATTATTATTTAATTGGATTTTAAACTTTATATCTGTGCTAGAGACAATCTCTAGTTTAGTAAATAATTAGTAATAATCATTATCGTATTTATCTAAAATGGATTGTGTTAAAGATATGGTTTGAGTTAGTTTGACACTTGTAATTCAAAATGTAATTATTGTATTTGTTAAAATAATCTTGAATTATGGTAGTTTTCAAGTGATATGTTGTTTAAATTATAAGGAAACGGACATTGAAAAAAAAAGTAGACTTTATCAAATTTTCTGTTGACAGATGCTTTTCTACATAGAAGATGAACTTAAAATATTGATTGGTACTGGTAAATGAAATTTGTAAAAAAAAAAAAAAAAGGATAGATCGAGAAAAGATCAAGGATTGAAAGAACAATCCAGGAAAACAAAAAATTAAAAACCAGTCCGAAATATTTAGAGAGTTAGTTAATTTATGATAGAAGTATAAGTTTGAAAAATAATGGAGTTGTAAAAACAATAAGATAAAAATGTAAATGTATATCAAAAAGTAAATAAAAACAAATTACTTACTAACAGAATTAGAAAAGATAATTGAACAAGGCTGAGTTATGTAATAAAGAAATTTAGAAATATGTAATAAAATTGTTAGTCAAAAAAGTAAAAGATGCTGAATGATCTGAGCTGATTGTTAATATCACACGAGGACCATTTCTTATACTATCACATAACTGTTATTAAAACAGGCAGAACTCTCCATACAATAGTGCCACTCAGTGCCAACCACAGTAACCTAAGATCTAAGTGCAGTGCTCTCATATACAAAGCTCCTCACTGATAAAGGCCACAAGCAGAAACTAGTCTGGTGATATTGGATGAGTAGGCACTAGATGGGGGTTTTGTGCACAAGCCTTCTGGGATCCATTGATTACTCTGGTTGGCACTGAGTGGTACTATTATATGGAGAGTTCTGTCTGATTGTTAATACATATAAAAAAAGAAAAGAAAATGATATTGTTTGATGTGTGGAACTGATTTTTGACAGATAAAAAGTGATGATGATGATGCTACTGATATTAGATTAAATAACAAGAATATAAATAAAATAAAATAATAAAAACACATTAGAATTAAAAGACTGAAGTGGAGTTGGGTTGGATATATTGCTAAAAGAGATAATAATAGATGGCTAGTTGAAATCTTAAACTGGGTTCCAAGAGATTGTAAAATACCGAGAAAAAGACCATATGTGAGATGGTTGATGAAATAAGAAAGTAAGCTGGAATGATGTGGAGAAGAGAGGCTAGAGATCGGAAAAGATGGTTGAACATGGAGAAGTGGATCGACAGTGGTTCAAAATGATGATTATAAATAGAAATTTTTCAGCATGTCAGCAACACTGTCACTTTTAATAATTTTTTCCGAATAATTTATTTTCATGTTAAATAATAATATAGTAAAGTATTTAATAAAATAATTTTGCCGAACGTTTAACAATTTTTGTTTTGGTTTTAATCTTTTATAATATCAAACAGGTGAAAGATCAAAGAATCTAAACATGTGCAGTGCATGTAACCATTAAAAATAAAAAGAAAGCGATCTAATTCTGTTTACAATAAAACATATAAATTAACTATAAAATACCAATCTAAATATGCGTATAATATAAATAATTTATGAATTAATGAAACGACCAGAAAAAATATTTAAACGTTTTTATACAACAAATGTAAAATAATATTTGAATCTTTATTAATAAGTTTTAAAACGTTTTTAAATTGCTTTGGTGGTAAAGTTTTTTTTTTTTTTTAATCATGTACATAAAGCAATTTATTATGTTTCACTTATTTTTAAGTGCATAATTTTTAAACAACTAAAAATTATTAAGATTTGAAAGAACTTTAGTAAACATTATACCCCCCCCCCCTCGTGTGACATCAGTCCGTGTAGGAATTTAGCGGTGATGGTTGTACAATATTTTATTAACTTTACTTTTACAATCGGGTACATTTCTTACATTTGACCAATTTAATGAATCTATAACTTTTATTTTTTTGCTAGGAATACTTCAACACCTATATTCTGATAATTATTAGCAGTCCAGAGCTATGGTTCATTTACTTAAATGAAAAATCCTAAATCTGTTTATGACCTGAAAAAAAATTGAATGTTCATTCTAGACTGGATGAGGTGTGAATATCACAAATGGATACTCCAATCATTACACCTTAAGGCTTTCTAAACATTTTAACTTTTCTTTTTAATTAATAGAAGCTAATAAATAAATAGAAATGTATGTTGCTGAATTCCATGTCTTAGAAATACTACTGATTATGTAGTTACTATATCACTGTTATTAAAGATCACAATAATAGTGGTGTAGCATGAAAACTGGAGTTCAAATCTAATGTGAAATGGTATTGTAGTTTCAAATTTATCCAAAAAAGCTTAGGAATTTTTTAAAGTAGTGAGCTCATACATTCACACTGCCATTCACTACTGGTCAGGAAGTTGGTATTTTGCTCTGTTAAATGGATAGTGAAGTAAATTCAAACTTTGTCAATCACCCAATCATTTTCTAAAGTTAAAGCAATTAAAATATTGTGCAATATTTATCATTAAGTAGATCATCATTACTGAGACACTGCTATTTTTGGTTCTTTTAAAAAAATGGGTTCATAGTTAGAAGTCAATTAGAACTCCTGATCTTGAAAAATGGATATTATTAAATAAGTTCTCCATAACAGTGAGATAAAACCTTTATAAACCACAGTTGAAACATTCTTCAGATTTAAGACGATTGTGGCATTGGCAAATGTTGTATAGCACATTATGTATTAAATTTATGACTGCAAAGCAAGTACATTAGTTTAAATTTAGTTGAGTGAAAACTTGTTTATGTCATGATGAAAGTACATATATAAAACATTTGTTTATATTTTTTTATTGCAATATAAATTAATTAAAGATTAAAGTATTACTCTTAGACCATACTATATATTTTGATTACAAAGAAAGGTCACAATTATTTTTAAGTGTGGTATAAAAATTATAATTCTAAAATATTTTAAGCCAGATTGTATTTGTGTTTTGATTAATATTTCTAATACCTAATATGTTGTTCTCATAAAAAATAATAGCTAATTTTATAAGTGCTATTACAGAAGAGCTTCCAATTTCTTGCTGATTTATAAATTCAAAAGAAAAGTGCAATTTGTAATATCATCATCATTATCATCATCTCCAACTTTAATACAGTTTCTCCAATTCATAACATCTCTATCACACCAACAGACTTTCTCATTTCATCTATCCATCTTACATATGGACTTTTTGTAAGTGATTTACAATCTTTTTGAATCAAATTTAAGATTTTAATTGTCCATCTATTACATTTTCTTCCACCATTATGTCCAATACAGTCCCAACATTTTTTTCAATGATGTAAATAATACCTGTTTATTCTCTCAGCTAAGTGTTTTACTTTCAATCACTTTTTATTATCCTCAACAATTTTTTTTTGTGGATTAATTATTAAGATTTCAAATTGTCCATGGATTTCCAGTATAAAAATTATTTCCAAATGCCACATCTTTCAATTTAACTATCTTGAGTTATTATATATATATGTGTGTGTGCAATAATGCTCAAGGCTAAATAAGTAAACATTAGAAACCAGTCAACATTTAGACAATCCCAATATAGATAACAATCAACAATCTCAAACTGTTGTCAAGCAAACCTCCTTTTAACAATAAAAGTTGTTGCCTTGACAACAATTTGAAATTGTTGATTGTTATCTATATTGGGATTGTCCAAGTGTTGACTGGTTTGTAATGTTTATATTTTATATATGATGTACACATTAATTTTAATAGCTCAAGCATAGATGAAATTAAAGCATATGTTACAGTAAACTCCAGCAAGCTGTGCATAAACAAATACAAACTCACATTAATATATAGAATTCACATGTGCTGAAGCACACCAATAAAATGAATATTTAAAAATGATTCAAGCTCAAGTATAGTTGAATCCATTCTGCACTTTTTCATTTATTGACACTTTGTATTAGATTCTACATAGCATACTGGGAGTTTACTGTAACTTCCAACTTTAATTTAATCTATGTTTGAGCTGTTGTTTTATTTAATATTCAGAAATTGTTAAAAAAGTGGCACCAGTCTTTACCATTTAATTGTCTGTGGTGATTTCAGAATGTCTCACAGTTGTACTAAAATCATATGAATATGTATATAATTTGGATATAAATTCTGAAATATTTCTACAACTTTATAATTTCTTTACATGTTTACTTATTTATCAATTTTATGTTTCTTATTTGTTAGCTTTCATTTTCTCTCAAAGGATTTTTAATATCTACTATTAATTACTGTTTTTCTATAATAGGTCATTAGAATGGCTTTTGGTTGATGGACTATTTAGAGGTTCTTTTATTATACATTTACTAACCTTATGCTTTGATTTTACATAATTCATTAAAGCAATATTTTCTGCTTAAGATAGTATTTTTAGCTATTTAATCTCTTAAAAACATTTCAATTTTCAGAAAACGATTATTTTAAGTGTAACATATAATCTTATATAGTTTTGCTAAATCTGCTTAAAAATTAAAAAATCTTTCATATATTAAAAGTCCAATAGAATTACTTTCTTCCCTTTTCTTTTTAAAAACTTTTTTATTTGTTTACATGAACCCATTTGAACTACAATACATTATGCACATATTTACAATGTTTCACCTACCTCCTTGGAATCATTATCAAGGATCTGAATTTATAAAAATGAGAGTCTTCCTTTATCTAACATTCTCTAATGCTAAACTTTCTTATATATGTTTAATAGACTTTTTCCCCATCCATTCCAAGAAAGAACTGGACAAATCCTTCAGTGTTTTCAATATTAAGTTATTGCTATGTCATGACTAATTCATGCATTAAAATCACCTGTATATGAAATGTCAACCATGGTGTATCCCCATGCTAAATCAATATATCCCTGTTCCAAAGTAGAGTTTGACAGTAAATGGGATTGAAGGAAAGAAAGTCTATTAAACATATATAAGAAAAGTTAGGATCAGAGAGTGTTGATGAAGGAAAGCTCACATTTTCAAAACAAAAATGCTTATAGCCGCAGATCCTTGATAATAAGTACAAAGAAATAGTTGGAACATTATAAACATGTGCATAATGTATTGAGTATGTATATATATATATATATATATATATATATATATATATATATATATATATATATATATATATATATATATATATATATATATATATATATATATGTTTATGTAAATAAATAAAGTTTTTAAAAAGAAAAAGGAAGAAAGTAATTCTATTGGATTTTTTTATATATGAAATATCATTTTGAACCATATTTTTAAAGAGAAAAGGAGTTTATTGTTATTATTTTTATTATTAATAATGATGGTGTGTATTCTTAATTTTTTTTTAGAAATATATGTATTAATAAAATCATGTTTCTATCTATTAATTATAAAATATCACATTTGATAACAACTTATATGGATCTTTTATTTTGGAACTTTGTTTAGGTAGAAAAATTAGTAAAAAAAACATTGACATATCCATGCTTAAAACAATGGCATATTTTGTCAAGTGTTGTTAGTCAAGAGGTTATCACAGCCACCTTGCAAGCAAGTAGTTGCTTGTGACAGTTGTAGTTTGCATCCTGGCCAATGCTATGACATATGAAAAAAACAATGGCATATTATGGATTATGTTATATTTAGAAATCAGACTATGATAAAAACCTTTGAGTTGAATATTACATGATCCAGAGTCTATCTTAGCACATTCTAAGGTAAAATGATAGTTACATAAAAAATAAGTCTCATTTAAAAATATAATGTTGGATTCTAAGTTTCAGCAACTTAAAAATATTAAAGACTGCCAATTTGGATTTTTAAAAAGCAAGGAGTGTATAGAAATAACTTTCTTCCTTAATTTATTAAAAAAAATCTCATTTGTTTTGTGACAATGATTATATTATTAATGATTTGATTGAAAGAAAACGTAGTGATTTATATTCAAACTGAATAATAAGACAATAATAGAACTTCATAAAAAATTTAGAGATTTAAGAATAGGTCACTGGTTGAAAAGTTTTACACTATTATAAGATTAAAACTACAAGGGAGATGTAGTTGTTAGTCTATACAATAAATAATAAAGAATTTCCATGTTTAGACAAATTGCATAAATAAGAAATTACTTATTTAAAAATCTATTAGGTTTCATATATGATTCAAGACATTGATTTTAGAGGTTTTTCTTCTGATGATCTTAGTAGATGAGAAGAATGTGACTTTTTGATGACATACATTAGCTGATTATGAAATTGGCAGTAAAATCTAAAAATTAAGTATATAAATACAATAGTCTACTATATCCATTTCTATATGATTCTAAGCTCTCCTGTGAAACCATTGACAATTATTAAATCTATGTAATATGTATGTGTATCATATAACACAAGCATTTTTAATGATTTTAACAAGCCTGTAAAAATATTATGGATTATTAAAATATATATAATGCTGATATATAAACCTATTCATAAAATGATAATAGACTGACATTAATACAAACAAGTGGAGATTATTTGCACGTTTATTTGTCTTTTGGAATCTTAATTATGAATTATCATAGTAATGTTTTGGATTTGTTTGTTCTGTTAATAGATTTACACATGCATTTATAAACACACTCTCTTACACACACACTCTCTTACACACACATGTATAGATGTATCAAAACTTAGACTATTGCAATTACAAAAAAAGATATTGTAGTAATCAATCTTAAGTGTAAACAGTCATGTGACTAACTGCATGTACAAATTAAAAAAATGGCCGACAAGAAAATGATATCTATTGGTATTATTACTGGTTGGAGTATATATGATATTTATGACTTTAAAAAAAATGTTTTTTTTATTTGACACTTTCTCAAATCATGGATTAGTAAAATTATGTAAGGTTAATCAGTAAATATGGAAATGCTAATGAAATAATACAAAATTTTAATAGTGGAGACACATCAGTGTTTTGAATGAGTGCTGTCAAATTAATTGTTTAATCTATATAAGACTATAATTATCAGAAAAGGTTGGTAGTATTTGTAATCCCATATTTCAAGTAATGTATTGTTAAAGTAATACTATTTTTTACATAAAATAGCTATTTGCTGATATTTAGAATGATTTATTTTACTATGATAAAGTATTTTTCATTGCAATCTTTATTAATAGTCAATAGGTTTGAGTACTATTTTGTTTTGACTTTATTTTACCACTAAGCATCACATGATTGTTATTTCTTATACTTACACTGCTTACACAAGTTGTTAAAAACAGTGATAAACTCTCCATACAATAGTGCCACCCAATGTAAGTTATAGTAATCAATGGATGCAAGAAGCTTTGTGCATTGCATCCTAAGATCTAGGTGCACTGCTCTCAAATGTAAGGCTCTTCACTGATGAAAGCCACAAGCTAAAAACTAGTCTGGAGATATTGGATGATTAGCCACTAGATAAGGATTTTATGCATAAACCTTTATGCATCCATTGATACTATGGCTTGCACTGGATAGCACTACTGTATGGAGAGTTTGTCATTAAAATATAAAACAGTTCATTACTTGTGATTGACATTCTAACAAATCAGACATTAAACAGATCTCTCTCTTTTTACCCTGGCAAACATTTTTTTCTCAGAGGCTTATAAATTGGTGGTAACATTCTGATATTTCTTACAATTTTCTTGGAGTCATATCCATAAAAATGATAGTTTGCCATGTGGTATCAGAAATATAGTATTATTATATTTTTACTACTTCTTAATATGTTTATATGAAACATTTACATTTTTTCTTATTTCAGAAAGCATATATGTCTGTAATTATAAACTAAAACTATTAACCAAACTATTTTTTGCTATGTGTAAACTATGATTATGGAGTTATCACAATTTGGAAACTGTGTCACAATATATTTTTGATCCAATTTGACTAATGAAACACAGTTATCCAATTGTATTTTTATATTGGACTATTTCCATCAACTAATATGTGTATTGAATGTCTTTAGAAAATTTAACTTTATTTAAATATTCCAAAAACATTCAACTGTTAGTAATAGCACACCAAACAGGTTAGTATATGCACATTTTGAGAGGTATTATTTTTCCATCTTCTTCAGGTGTTTCTCATGTGACCAGTGACAGTACTAGCATGGGATTCGAATCTGGAGCCTTAGATTCTTGAATATTGAATTTTAAGGTAACACTCTAACCAACTGAGCCATCCTTCCAAAGACAACAGTCTGTAGTAATTTCATATACTTATCTATGAGGTCTCTCCTGATTTCTCCACTTTTTCTTAAGAGCAAAGTTGATTAGGGGTTTCCATACATTATGTATAGATGCACTAGGTTGACTTATGGGATTTTTTGCCATTGTCATGTGATCAGCTTCTTTAAATTTTTTTCTTTGTACCTTTTCTCCTCTCTTCTAATCATCAGCTTGTGTTTTTGCAAGCACTTTTCAATGGAACAATTGGTCTCACCAATATATGTTCTTCCACATTCACATGGTTTTTTATAGATGCAGATTTTTCTTTTCAGTATTTCAAGTTTAGACCTTGTAAATGTTAGAATTTCTCATAGGGTGGTATGGCTCTGGAAAGCTGTTCTAATATTATAATGATTGCAGATTTTCCTTAATTTGTCTGCTATTTTTGGAATATATGAGTACATTACAGTACCAATAATTGTTTTTTCTCTTGATAGTTCTTTTTGTTGTCTATTTAACATTTTATTGATAACAGCTGATGGATAACCATTTTTCATAAGAGTTTGTTCCATATAGATCTTTTCTTTTTCCAAATCGTTTCTGAACAAACTTCTTTTGCTCTGTTCCATAATGATAGTATAACTCCATGTTTTGTGTTTCTGATGTGATTGGATGTATAAGCTAGGTATTTTCTTGTATGTATGGGTTTTTGGGAAACTGTAGTTTTGATTTTGCCATGAGGGAATCTTGTCACAAGAACATCTAAGAATGCCAATTTTTGTTCTTGTTCTGATTCTATTGTGTTTTAAATTTCATTCTCATAGTTTTGTAGTAAAGTAGAGTTAAAAGGTGGCTGCTGGAGGGTTGCATTAGATCCTAAGATCTAGGTGCAGTGCTCTCAGATCCAAGGCTCTTCACTGATGATGGCCACAAGCCAGAAACTAGTCTGGGGATATTGGATGAATAGGCACTAGATAGGGATTTTATGCACAAGCCTTCTGGCATCTATTTATTACTCTGGTTAGCACAGGGTGGCACTACTGTATGGAGAGAGTTTTTGCCTTTGTTTATAATGCATCATTACCATACATGTTAACCCTGCTATTGCAACTTCCTTCCATACAACTCTAGCTACATCGTATTTATTATATGAAAATACTGTTAGTTTCTTTACCAAACCCTTTCTTTTCTTTGCTTCATTTACCAATTTTTTCTCCCATTTATCCAAGCAATTTTCCTGATTACATAAGATAATTCCCAAGTACCTATATCTATCCACCACACTTAACTTTATATCCCCCAATAAAAATTCTACATCTTCTCTTTCCCCAGTATTATCCATCATTATATTTGTTTTTTCTTCACTAAATTTAATCCCCATCTCTTTATCCACCTTTGCACATCTCCTCAACATAATTTCCATATCTTCCCTACTTTCTGCACACAAAAAGACATCATCTGCAAATAAAAGACCCAGTAATGTATATACTCCCTTGCCTTCTATTAATGGTATCTCTATCCCTCTTCCTAAACTTTCTATTACTCTCTCCATTTCTCTCAAACATAAAAATAGTTCTGCACTCTAATGCCATCTAGTGTAAGCTTAAGTATGCATTTAAATACTACCGATAATAATTTTATATGCAAGTGGTAAGCATTATTACTCAAGCTTATGCTCAATAGAATTAGAGTAAACAGCTCTTATCTTTAAAAGTTGATAGAGATCTCATTGTCTGCTACAGTTTTTGTCTTTTTCTGTTCTCATTTCACAGTTTTTTTATCAACATATTCTTTATAATTTTTCAGATATTAAATGTACTGTTCGAACTCATTTTTTTTTTTACCACTAATTAATATTTTCCACTTACTCCTTTTAATATCGCTATAGTTATAACTACTCTTTTACCTTATCTCCTTCCAATATCTTTCAAATTTACATTTATAGAAATTCAATTTTTCTCTCTTTTCTTAATTTTTTTTTACTCTTTTCTTAAATATTCGAGCAACACATATTCTAGTAGGACAAAATAATTAATAAATATATTTTTTAGCTTGACTACATATGAATGTATTAAAAACTTGTTATTATTTAGTCAATACAATAACTTTACCATCTTATCCAATATTTAAAATCACTATCTTTCTAGAAAGCGTTCTAAGTTTCTACAACTTTAAATCAATATTCTTTTCAGCCATATTCTGTTTTTATTGTTTTAGTTTTAGATGAATTTATTAATCCGACTTAAATTTTACCAATCGTAAAAACTCCACTAATCATTTTTATGTTTTGTATATAACTTATTTCTCCTCATTCTAGCCCCATTTTTAAATATTTCTTTATAAGCGCATCTAAATAAATTTTAAACACAAAAAATAAGCATCGCTTCTTTTTTCGACCTCTATATTTTTTGAAAGATGACCAATTAATCATATAAAAACTTTTAAATTCTTATACAATTTTTAAAAACATTTATTTCACTTTTTATGTTTTTGTTATTTAAATAAAAAATCCAATTTGTCTAATCAAAATTCTTTTTGAAATCAATGAAATAAATATTAACTTTTAGTTGTATATTGGACTATTTCCATTATCTAATATGAGTACTGAATATCTTTAGAAAAATTTAACTTTATTTAAAAATTCCAAATACATTTAACTGTTAGTAATAGCACATGGTTTTGTATATATATATGCATAATGTTTCAAGAGATATTATTCTCCCCTCTTCTTCAGGTATTGCTGGCCTAACCAGTAACAGTACTAGCATGGGAATCGAACTTGGACCCTTAGATTTTTGAGCATTGAATTTTAAGGTAACACTCTAACCAACTGTATCATCAGTATTACCTTAAAATTCAATATTCAAAAATCTAAAAGGCCAGGTTTGAAATCCATGCTATGCTGTGACTGGTCAGGCCAGCAACACCTGAAGAAGGAAGAATAATACCTGTTGAAACACTGTGCATATACTAACCTGTTTGCTGTGATATACTAACAGTTGAATGTATTTGGAATATTTAAATAAAATTAAATTTTTATTCACTACTCATATTAGATGATGGAAGTAGTCCAATATATAAATACAACTAAACCACCATCTTCACAAACCTTCAGGAAAACACTAAATATTAACTTGTTTCTCTTGATATGTTTTTCAATAACTGTGTAAATTCAAACTACACTTCTATTACAATATGTCTAATAAATTAGAAATTCTCTTAATTTTTTACAATATTACAACTCTTAAGAAATTATATTACCAATATTATCTAAAGCTTTCAATTAAAATAGATAAATTATTTTTTATCATCGTTTTAAGAAATAATATATTCTTTTATTAAAGAATTTATTCAGTAATTTTTTTGGGAGGAATATAGTCTGCATTTTGTTGACAAAAAAAACCCCAACTGATTAGCAATATTACATGAAAAAAATTCTTTAAAATTTGTAACGCTTAAATTTGCTTGATTTATTACACTTCCTTATTTATGACAATCTTTTTATGATAATTAGCAAAGCATGGAAAAAAGGGAGACATATTTTACTCTAGCACTGAATTATATTTCAACAATAAGTCTAGTTGGACTCCTGTTTATGTAGAAAATTTTATCCATAAGTTGATTTTAAATTAGATGAATAGATTTTTCTGGTATATGCAAGAGGGGGGGGGGGAGTGAGGGACAAAAATAACCAGGATTTTATAATTAAAAAAATGTTTATTTATTTTTAAGTATTATAAATTTAATCTCCATCAATGTTCTATTTATTCAATACAATACACCGATCTAAATGTGTTTTTTGCTTTTCAAAGTAGTCCAGAAACACAAACTGAACCTTTTAATGCTTGCATTTATTAACCACTTCTAAGTCAGCAAAAAAAAGAGGCATTTTTTATGAGTATAAAAAAGTCACACCATTAGAGATGAAGTGAATGCGACTGATAGATAAACTGGATCATCCTGCTTGATCATGTCAAATTTAATTACAAATTGTTTCATACTCAAGACTGCTCACAGAAGAACTGTTGTGGTGATGCTTGCACTCTTCACTTTGCTAAAAAAAATGTGGCATTTACATTTTACCACATCATATAATCATTTCAGAATTTGTAGATAAAATGTCTGACTGTTAAAAACCAATTCTAAGGGAGAAAAAAAATGTTTGTACCAATAAAAATATTAGTATCTTGACATTGGATTTTACTTACCATGCTTTTATGGGACATGATGAATTTGACAATTTCATTAAGTAAACTTGTGTTTTCCTCAGAATAGTTTTCTTGTAATTTGTTTCAAGCATTATAATTGTTTTCCTTGCCATTTTTTCTAAAAAAACAAAATGAAACAGAATTTTACAATATTCCAACTTTTCAGCCATTATAAAAAATTGCCACATATGCAAAATGCACATGACAAAAAATGTGACACATGGCACCATAATTTTATAAATATGTAATTTTGCACAGTAATGCAATAGGATCATCACAAGAAGTATGTTATAGCAGAAGCATGTACGACAAGTCACATTTAGCATAAGCATGGATGACAACAGGCGCACTTACCGGAGAACAATTCCAGTTATTTTTGGGTCTCCCCCCATATATATAATTGTTTCATAAAGCATATTCACAAGTGTTCTTTCTTCATTTAAACATATTATACTTGTCTTTAAAATTAATACTCATTTGGAAAAATAAATTGTTTTATTATATCATGAACATGGATAGCATTGGATGCTTCAGTATTCTTAATCAATAAGGCAAAATAAAATACGTAATTAAATGTCTTTGTTGCTTGGAAATTCATAAGAAGTTTACTTGCTGGAAGTAATAAAACTGGGTAGGATCTGTGTCACATTATATTAATGATGAGTACATAAGAGATCAGTAACTACACATTTAAACATATTGGCAAGATCTTCACTTTTATGATTGTATAAAAAGCATAAACAGTTAAGCTGAATTTAATGTGGAAATTAAAAAAAATATTAAAGAATTATAGTCTATGCTAAATTCAGTCTGGTTATACTTCTAATAAACCAGGATCTTAGTTTTATGTTTAAAAGGTGCAATTACTATATGTAACTTTCATAATAATTGTTTAAATGTTTTGAGAGGTAGTTTTCTGATATTATGAGCAATAATCCCTTGGAAAGACTAAAAGTTTAATTTAAAGATTTAAAGTATGTGTTTTATGTATAGCCTTCATCTAGTTACTTTATAAATATCATTGTTTTTTTCTAATATAAATAATTTTACATATTTCATTTTTGTTATCAATCTTCTGATTGATGGTGGTAACTATTCTAAATTTTTCTATTTCTAAAATTATTGTTTTTTCTGGGACATTTTGTATAGTTTATTACAATTAAATTGAGTCTTATTTTTTATAAACAATGAGGATTGTCAATTCCTCAATAAGCTTTGTGATAAATGCTTAGCTAGAGAAAGCATTTAAAATATCTCTGTCAGGACCTCCCCAAACCTCTGACCATGGTTTCGTGGTCTGGCACTCCTCAGAGAGGTGATAGGGTAGGTTCAGACACTAGATATAAAAACATTAACCCAAAGCCAGCATTTAACTGAAAGTTATCTATTGAGTGGAAAATCTGAAACTTTCAGACACCTACATGTCTTCAAACCCAGTTATCAAACTCAAATAGCTATATGGGGATGAGAGATCTTCAGCCATACCATAAATTAGTAGTCTTAGCAATATAACATTGCATAAGACTTAAGGCAGAGACTATAAATAGTCAAAATAAGAGTCATAGATCACAATACCCTATACTCTTAAGCTTGTAAGTTATAAACAATGAAGATTGCCAATTCCTCAACAAGCTTTGTGATAAATGCTTAGCTAGAGAAAGCATTTAAAATATCTCTGTCAGGACCTCCCCCAAGCCTCTGACCATGGTTTTGTGCTCTGGCACTCCTCAGAGAGGTGTTAGGGTAGGTTCAGACCCTAGATCTAAAAACACTAATCCAAAGCCAGCATTTAACTGAAAGTTATCTATTGAGTGGAAAATCTAAAATTTTCAGACACCTACATGTCTTCAAACCCAGCTATTAACTCAAATAATTATATGGGGCTGAGAGATCTTCAGCCATACCATATATTACTAGTCTTAGCAATATAACATTGCAAAAATAACAGTGCCAGAGCACAAAACCATGGTCAGAGGTTTGGGGTGTGTATGTCCTGACAGAGATACTTTAAATGCTTTCTTTATCTAAGCATTTATCACAAAGCTTGTTGAGAAATTGGCAATCCTCATTGTTTATAACTTAAAAACTTAAGAGTATAGGGTCATGTGATCTATGACTCTTATTTTGACTATTTATAGTCTCTGCCTTAAGTCTTATGCAATGTTATATTGCTAAGACTACTAATATATGGTAAGGCTGAAGATCTCTCAGCCCCATATAGCTATTTGTGTTAGATAGCTGGGTTTGAAGACATGGAAGTGTCTGAAAATTTCAGATTTTTCACTCAATAGATAACTTTCAGTTAAATGCTGGCTTTGGGTGAGTGTTTTTAGATCTAGTGTCTGAACCTAACCTAGCACCTCTCTGAGGAGTGCCAGAGTATGAAACCATGGTCAGAGGTTTGGGGGGAAGGGACTGACAGAGATATTTTAAATGCTTTCTCTAGCTAAGCATTTATTACAAAGTTTGTTGAGGAATTGGCAATCCTCATTGTTTATACCTTACAAGCTTAAGAGTATAGGGTCATGTGATCTATGACTTATTTTGATTATTTATAGTCTCTGCCATAAGTCTTATGCAATGTTATATTGCTAAGACTACTAATATATGGTATGGCTGAAGATCTCTCAGCTCCATATAGCTATTTGAGTTGGATAGTTGGGTTTGAAGACATGTAGGTATCCAAAAACCTACTCTAGCATCTCTCTGATGAGTGCCAGAGCACAAAACCATGGTCAGAGGTTTGGGGGGGGTCCTGACAGAGATATTTGAAATGCTTTCTCTAGCTAAGCATTCATCACAAAGCTTGTTGAGGAATTGGCAATCCTCATTGTTTATAACTTACAAGCTTAAGAGTATAGGGTCATGTGATCTATGACTCTTATTTTGATCATGTCTTATAAATCTATGTTTCAACTTTCTGAGTCTGTTAAATGAGTTTCATAAGAAAGAATTATCCCTTGTTTTAAATATTATAATAAATGATTTAGTCAGAATACAGCTTTCATTGCAGAAACTATATTTCTCATATCTAGTTAAAAGTTTCTTGATTGATATAAAAGATTAAAAATGGGTGTTACTAAAAACTATGATTTATCCCACATATGGAACTTCATAATTCATATCAATGATCAAAGAAGAAACTCTAATTGGTAGTAAATAAAATATATGTATTTATTATAGAATTTACAGTAAATAATGTATTAAATAAATGCATGAAAATAATTATATATTTTTTAAAGTGAAAATATCATTGCAGTAAAAAATATTATTTTTATTTTTATTTATTGCACAAAATATGACTTGTTTATTCTATATTAAAATTTTGCAATGAAAATAATTTATTAAATTTTATTAAAGACTAATACCAATCATATCATTTTTATCTTTTTTTTTAATTTTTGTAATTCAGATTGTACAATAATTGTTTTTTTTACTTTAGATGGCTATCCCCTCCCCCTCAACACACCTCTAACTTGGTCACTTTATTACAAATTTTTAAAGAGATTTTTGCTTTTGTAATTTGTATTTAAAAACTTATTAATTGTTTAAAAAGAAAGAATTTTGCTTTATTGTAAATTTCTATTAAAGAAATGTTAACATTTATTGGATAGTTAAATAAATTCGCTATAAGCAAATACACTTTACCTTGATTAGCAATGGACCGTCATGTGAAGATTTGTTATGCAATCATCAACAATTTATATCCACTATTTTGATTTATAATTGAATATTCACTATTCATCATCATCATCATCATCATCATCATCATCAACCATTATCAATCCACTGCAGGATGAAGGTCTCTCCAAGTTTAATCCATCTTCTCCGATCTTTAACTTCTCTTCTCCACATCACCCCTGCACACTTTCTTATTTCATTCATCCATCTCACATGTGGTCTTGTTCTGGGTCTTTTACAATCTCTTGGAATCCAGTTTAAATTTTCAACTGTCCATCTATTATCATCTCTTCTAGCAATATGTCCAGCCCAACTCCACTTTAATTTTTTAATTTTTTTCAATCAGGTCAGTAACACCTGTTTGTTCTCTTATCCATACATTGTGTTTTCGATCTCTTCTTGTTACTCCCAACATACATCTCTATGATCTTTAAAAAAATCATCAAAACTTTAAAAAAAAAAAAATCCACCATTTTTTTAAGATGGTGGTCAAAAAGTGGGAATTATTATGTAAGATTGATGATGTCAGAGGTTAATGTCTTGACTAAAACTATATCTTTTTCAAATAAAAAGGTGGCATTCATGCTAAAAATGTACATTAGACTTTATTTATTGTATGATATACAATATTGTTTTGCTTGTAGAATTAAATATGATTAATGCACTTTACTTAATTTTCATTGAATGACTTTACAAACATTCACTGCTTTCATTTATGACATAACCAAAGTTAAGAAAAATTTCATCTTTAATAATTACAAAATTTAAAAAAAGCCAATTTCATTCAGCATAATAAGTTACATACTTTGATCATGAACAACTAATAAAGTGTACTAATATTTAATTGTAAAATGTATATATTACCTAATCTATATTCATTCAATCAGTTTTATATATTAAAATTTGCATAAACTTTATTTTGCTTGCAGTAAAAATATAAAAATTATAATAGTCATTACAAGTGTAAGTTATTTTGAGGAAAAAATGATTTCATACACTGTGCAGTTTATACAAATGTAGGTTTAAAATACTATTTATTTTATCAATTTTAAATAAATAATCTTGTAATTATTTTTGCAGCTTGTCAAGATAATAGCTAATTTTAATATAGACATAGATTGTCAAAAGAAAAAAAGATTTAATTACCTACACACATTATTGATACTACAGCAATGAAACTACAAATAGTATTTTTTAACCTACATTTTAGTTAATTTTAGTGCATTTATGTAAAATAAAAAATATGTGATTTAAAAAAAACAAGAACAGTGCAGCAAAAAAAAAAGTTAAAAAGTCTTATTGATTAGAAATTACAAAACTAAAAATATTTAATAATTGAATATAAAGTGTTTAAAAAATAAATTTTAAAGTGTACATTACATTAAATTATTTTTTTAGATTAATTTTAAAATGTGCATTGTGATTAGTTTTTTTTAATGCTTTAATTCAATGAATTGTGTGATACAGAAAACACCATTCTGTGACTATGTAAGAAGAAAAATGGCAATCAGCAATAGAAAAATTACACTATTTTTCTTTTAAAATTATAGCTACCAAAATATTTTTAAATATGTATATAGTTATCCACAGGTTACTATTTTTTTTTAATAATATGCTCAGTGAAATATTTACTCATTAATCAACACTTTTTTCAATTTAAGCTTTATTTTTTATTGATTGTTTTATTTTGAAATTAAAATAAATGAATTTTTTCTCAATAGGAACCCATTATAATTGCTTGTTTTTGTGCAAGATTTTACTCTATGAACATTTTGGGGAAGCAGTTGTTGTTGTTAACTGAGGTAAAGATATGAATGTCAATTTATTTTTTCTTTACTTTTTATAATAAATTAATGATTAGACAATATGCATTTATTTAATACATCATTTATCATAAATTAAAAAAAAAATTGTATACTTATTATATATTATATTAAAACTATAGCAAAGTCTCCGTACAGTAATGCCACCCAGTGAAAGCCTTAGTAATTAATGGATGCAAGAATATTTGTGCACAAAATTCTTGTCCATTGCCTACTCATCCAATATCTCAACATTAGTTTCTAACTTGTGGTTTTCAACAATAAGGAGCCTTGGATATAAGAGCACTGCACCTAGATAATGATTTTATGCACAAATTTTCTTGCATTATTTAATTATTAAGGCCGGCACTGGATGGCACTACTGTATAGAGAGTTCGGTACTGTTTTAGCAGACTATGTAAGAATAGGAAATGGTAATCATGTGATGTTTTAATGATTTTATATATTATTTAAACAATAAGGAATTTTCATCCTAACACAAGATATCTCAACAATGTCTTGTCTTGTATCTTAATTTGTGTGTTTCCTTATATTCAACAAGATATCACTGATATATTATAAAAACAATACAGCACGTGTTAGAATGAAAATCCTTACTGTTTAAATTACATACTATCTCTGCGCTAGCAAATAAAATTAAATATTACATAATTTCTAATATTTCTGAGTATTAATATACAGAAAAAGATAATGGAAGTAGTGAACAGAGAAACATCTCCATGCTCTTAGGCTGAGATGTTTTAGATTCACCAATATATATATATATTAGAAAGTAGATGTTTTAGATTCACCAATATATATATATATTAGAAAGTAGGTTTAAGAATAAAACTGCCTCTTATCCTTTCAAAAGTCTCTATTTTATGTCTTAGTTTGAGAGTTTTGAAATATTATAAAAACAGTACAGCACTTGTGTTAAAATGAAAATATTTACTGTTTAAATTACATACTATCTCTGTGCTAACAAAAAAAATATATATTATATATTGATAATATTTTTCTTTGATTATTATGTATTATATGGTTCTATCTAGTGGATAGATCACATGCTCTAGTACCTTCTAAACTGTCTATACTATGAATTAATGTTTAGATATTGAAAGAATAACATTTCATTGTTGGAACAAATTAAAATTCCAGAACAAATTGTGGTAAGAGCACAGCAAGCAGTTGTAAATGATTATCAATTATGATCATGTACTTAGTTTTGATAATATGGTACTTGTCTTAAAGAAAATAACTTACCAAACATATACAGAATAAAATGTATTCAATGATTTAATTGGTTAATATTTTTAGATATCATGACCCATGAAGATGAAATGCTTGCAATTTATCAAATTTTAAATCAGTTGATATTAAATATGATTAAAAAAATAATGTATTAAACAGAAAATAGTTTGGTCATTTAATTAGAGGTTTATCATGATTTGTAAAATATTGTTTTTAATATTAATTTTCGAGCAAAATTTCCATTACTGAAATAATATTTGTTTTTTATCTTTCCATATAAAAATATTTGTCTTTTTATCTGAAAAAATTCCTACTATTGTATAGTTATCCAGCTCAGATCATATTTCTTTGTAATTTAATTTTTTTTAATGACATTTACCTGCGACTTTAGGAATTTAATTTCATTGCTTCTTTATTGATAGTTCAAAGAATACTTATGAAATTCACTACATATTTGCTGACAATATCTTTTAACAGTGTCTGCTTTATTTTCTTTAAATATTTTTAACACAACAGTCCTTCCATTTTTCTGAGATGTACAGAGTCATTCACCACGAGATTTGGGATATATTTTTTTATATATTTTTTTTCTCATGTGTCATAGTATCAGCTGGGAAGCGAACCCGCTAACCCGGGACAACTGTTTTTAAGGCATCTGTGCTGACCTCTCGACCACCAACGCTTGACCCTGGATCCATAACATAAATTTGTTTTAAATTTTAAAATGCATCCATGTTTATTTTTTAAGCTAGAAAAAGAATTTAATTATACTATAATTAAATTATTTTAAATTAGGTTAATTACTAATTGTAATTTACATAGTCATCATCTTTTTATACGAAAATTTAAAAAAGATATGTGTTCCAAAATTAAACATTAGTTTTCAAACCCCTCCTAATCTTAACATATTAAACAACACTAAAAATAGATTGTCACTGGAGAATATACTGCAAATAGTATACAAAAGTTAAATGCAGCAATGTCACTTATTCTGATGTATACTGCAGAGAATCAAGAGCAAATATTACCACAAGAATCACTCAACATAAAACATTTATACAAGTGCACTAAAAATAATCATGAATATAAATCAGTCTTTTAGGAGCATGTGAAAAATTCAGTCATACATTCAATCCAAAAAATGTTAATCTAGTCTGCATAGAATGAGATAATTGAAAAAGTTAAAAGGCATGGTTTATTACTAACAACAGCCACATCATCACTAAAAAGGAAATAGCATCCAACTGTCAAATAAGTTGTTGAATATGTAAATGCCTAATTTTAACAATTAACTTTCCATCAATGAATACAGCAGCACACCTAGCCAACCTATGAGTGCTATGAATTTGGTGTTCTACATTGAAAGCACACTCAGCCATAACTCATATAAAAATAAAAACCTTTTCTTCCACTAATGTTAGCACATTGCTACCACTTTATAGTCATCATTATATAGATAATCATGTGGATAATATTTTCATTCCATTGAGAAAGCAGAGATTTATTTTATTTTTCTCAGCTGGAAATCACTGAGATTCCCTTTGCTTAATAAACATCACATGATCACGATTTCCTACACTTGCTTATAACTGTTATTAAACAGGCAAAACTCTCTATACATATTGCCATTCACTGCAAGCTAGAGTAATCAATGGATGCCTGTTTAATTCCCTTTGCTTCTGACTTCAACATTTTATCATTCTTTTAAAACATATTGCAATAATAATTGGTTAAACACAACAGGAATTTTATCTTCAAAGTGTAAGTATGTGTTTATAACTTATGATTCATTATTTTATTATTATATAAATAGCTATCACTACTAAATACGCTTATAATACTTCATGGGTGTTCTTAAATATATTCAATGTGAAGTAACAAATTGGATGCATTAAATATAATTGTATTCTTATTATCAATAGCTTCATTAAGATCATTAAGCCACTCTCTACTTAATCTACTTTAGAGCCACCTATGTAATCCTGATTAATCAATTATCAAAGATAGCTGTTCTGGGATTTGGATGTGAGATTACAATCTAGTATTCACTGGTTAATAAGACTTACAATAGTAAATAATTAATAAACAGAGAAAATGTAATCTTCAGTTATCACTGTTAAGTAATTCTTAAAATCATTAATTAAGAAATTTGAGATTATTACTTGATTATATTTTTAGTATAAAAATTTCATTTTTTATGTATAAAAAATAGAATAATAGCAATTATGATAGATGAAATCACATAAATAATAATATTAAAAAACCTGAATCTTTAGTTTGCATTCAATAAAGCAGGTTGTATATCACAGTTAATTATATAACTGAAGAAAACTTTTATTTGACATATTTGGTTATAAACAAATGCTTCCCAAATGCCAGATTGATAAAAATGGGTTCAAATTATTATCTATTACTACCAAAAGTATTCAACTAATAAGCTGAAAAAAATTTAATATTTCTAATAAAATGTAACCACTGCACTGAATGCCTATGCATTGAATACAGCATAGTTTATTTCACAAAGCAAAACAGTCCACCAACATGTTATTTTTAACATACAACTTTTGATTCATAGCATACATATAATAAATTGCAAAATTTTATATAAGCAACAAAATGTGATGGTAAAGCTGTATCAAAATAATAAAATCTTTTATAACCTGTTATGGCAGGATTTCTCAAACATATTGCAATTGTGGGTTCAAAAAAATAAATCCTAATGGAATCATAAATCAATTAAAAATAACCACCACAGCACGGAATTTAGTATAATTATTTATCCATTGATATTGGCAGATCATTTAGATTGGACATACCAAGCCCAACTTAAAAAAATCAGATTTTACCCAATCTTGGTTTAAACTTGGGTTGAAGTTCTGGTAGGTGAATGCACTAGTAATGTCCAATAAGGATCTTTTTGATACTGTAATATATATATAATATTTTAAAAACTTGCTTTATTTTTTCTATTATATTTATAGCTTTATATTAGGTATTTTTATATATTAAAAAGTGTTCCTAGAAATAGTTGAATAAAGAGTTATATATATGTTTAAAAGAATTCTTTTATATGTGAATATTCATTTTTTATCATATTTAATATTACAATTTAAGGAATAATTTTCATAAAATGGCGTCATTGTAAAAAATTAGGCCAATGAACTTTATTATGATACATCCCAATTTGAGACACTATTGCAAAATTAAATAAACCAAACCCATTTCATACTCTTCTCAGCATTCCTTATTTTATTGAAATGCCATAAGTTTATTTGAAAAATCTCAGAAGGAGGAGTCCACTTTACCAAAGGCTTAAAAATCAAAATTACATTTTACCTTTCTGGTCATGTCCTATCAGAAACAATCAGTCGGAAATGCTAAAAAATAAACTACAAGTTTTTGTCCCAGGAATTGACTTGAAAGGGTGGATCCAATAAAAATGTCCATCTATTTTTTTTTAAAAACTTCATTTCTTTTCTTTTCTTCTTTTATTGCTTTAGGCTTTAAGAATGAAAGTGTTTATTTGGTCTTTGTTATCACAATGTCAACTACTATAGGTCATTTACCAACAAAGTGGGAATAGTATTTTTATAAAGAAATAATAAAACAGCAGATGTTATTTGCTGAATTCTCTATAAATCTTTTTAAAATATAAATTATACAAAATAAATACATGTATACACACATCATTTTTTTAATAGGTAAATGGTTTAATAATCACACTTGTTTATAGCTGTTAAAGATGTAATAGCATATAATCAAACTTTACATGTAAATTCTTAGCTGAAAGGCAGGTTGAGATAATTAGACAATGGTTTTAATGCTTCTTCATCATCATTAATTGTAGTTCGCTTTTCTTGCTATATTCTTAACAATTTATTCTAGTACCACATACTTTTTAAGTTAAATCAAGTTAATAGCATTTTTTACATTATTTAATGTAAAGTATTTAATATTTGTAATACAATAAATTATTTTATGTAAATAGCAAACACTTACAAACTATAACAATGATGATTAAATGTTAGCACTATATGTTAAAAGTATCAGAATAGCTTTTACTTTAATTTTCAATTCTTTTTATTAATATAACTTTTGTAATTGAATGCTCTAACAATTATCTTTAGAATATTACTGTTTTCCATACGAAGAGATAATGTTTTGAAGAAAAGTGCAGTCATAGTTCAAAGTTGGGTTAATAAAATATTTTGAAATATTAAACTTATTTGTTTTAAATCTTTTGAAATTACAGAAAATTCTCAACATGTGTATGTCAAAGCATAGGTCTGTTGTATCATACATTGCACTAGTAGAATATCCAAAGATAAAAAAAAATTATTTAAATATAAACATTAATTACAACACACATGTAATAAATGTATCCTGGATATTCACTAACTTCAAATGCATTAATTGCTGTATATGTTATATTGTTGTATAGAACAATATTTAAACATTAAAAACTGTGTTTCAAAATTGATCACAGACTATTTCTGACATATTTCTTCATTTTCAACAACTCAGTTTTTCTACTAGCTATTGTTAATGGAACTCCCAAATGTTGTACAAAAAGTACTTGCATTCATAACCATAACTACATGGACCCTAGAATGATATATAGAAGACTACATGGTAACTCAAATGATCATTTTCTATTGCTTCATGCTTTTTCGTATTATTCAATTTATGTGGTTGAATTTTTTGTAAGTTAAAGATTTCATTGTAAAGTAAAAGTCTACATATCTAGAATCTACGCATGAAGCAAATATTTGGGTTTCTGTACATCTATCTATCTATCTATCTATCTATCTATCTATCTATCTATCTATCTATCTATCTATCTATCTATCTATCTATCTATCTATCTATCTATCTATCTATCTATCTATCTATCTATCTATCTATCTATCTATCTATCTATCTATCTATCTATCTATCTATCTATCTATCTATCTATCTATCTATCTGTCTATCTGTCTATCTGTCTATCGGTCTATCTGTCTGTCTGTCTCTCTATCTATCTATCTATCTATCTATCTATCTATCTATCTATCTATCTATCTATCTATCTATCTATCTATCTATCTATCTATCTATCTATCTATCTATCTATCTATCTATCTATCTATCTATCTATCTATCTGTCTATCTGTCTATCTATCTACCTATCTATCTACCTACCTACCTACCTACCTACCTACCTACCTACCTACCTACCTACCTACCTACCTACCTACCTACCTACCTACCTACCTATCTATCTATCTATCTATCTATCTATCTATCTATCTATCTATCTATCTATCTATCTATCTATCTATCTATCTATCTATCTATCTATCTATCTATCTATCTATCTATCTATCTATCCTATCTATCTATCCTATCTATCCTATCTATCCTATCTATCTATCTATCTATCTATCTATCTATCTATCTATCTATCTATCTATCTATCTATCTACTCTATCTATCTATCTATCTATCTATCTATCTATCTATCTATCTATCTATCTATCTATCTATCTATCTATCTATCTATCTATCTATCTATCTATCTATCTATCTATCTATCTATCTATCTATCTAATAAAATATAGCATATGTAGACAATTATCAACTATTATCATAATAAATCTCTGGAATAAGGACAGGTTTTGATATAGCATATCTTTGTCAAAGCATGACTATAGAAAAATAAAGTTATGTATTTAGTGAGTACTATAAACTGTCAAATTTTATTACTATGACCAGTTTGTAAGAGATGACTGATGTGTTCCCAAAATACTGTTTGATACCAAAAATTTACCACTGTAATAGTTGATAATTGTCAACATACTCTGACAGAATATATTTTATTACATATTTTCTACAATATATATATATATAGTTTATATTTATGTAGCAGTACATTATTATTTTAAAATCAATTACTGAATCATTAATTATCTGGATCATTGCAACTCATAATATATTATGTTATTCTCTTTTAGTGTACAGACTATTATGTCAAAATATTACTTCTACTGTCTAATACTTTAATTTGTGCTTATTTATTAGATGTTTACAATAAGAAATTGATATAATACTATATTTGTCTAAAGTGAAATGATGATTATTTTAAAAAAAGTTGTTTGGGTTTGATGATGTTTTATTAAAGAGGCACATCAATTGCATGATATTATGGAGTACTCTGATGCTGCTGCTATACTTTAGCTTTAAACCACTCTCTTGTGATTATCGTTAAGCAATATCTTGCCAGTTTTACATTCACTTGAAAGTGAAATTGAAAATATAATAAATATTGATTTATTAGTTAAAAAATCTAAAGATGTCAGTAGTTCACATAGTAATTCACAGAAAAAATCTACAAATGAACTGTTAAAAGTCTAAAAAATGGCTGATTATTATATCCTTTGATCTTATATGTATAAAAAAACTTGTAAACTTTGCTTCAATTGTTATTAGTAATAAGTAAAACATGTATATTGTCATAGTTTATTTAAATATTTATATATTTTTTAAAAAATATTTGTACAATAATTTTTTAACAATACAAGTAAAGAAATAATAAAACAAAAAATATGATCACTCTTGAAGCACTGTTGTATGGATTTTTTATGATTGTGAAAGCAGTTTTAAATTTTAAAACAGAATTTCATAGCTTTATGATATGATGACTTTATAATTATTCAATCACATTTAAAAAATGAAGTTCAATCAACACAAATTTCATTAATTTATTTTTCAATAGCATTACTATAAATCAGCCAGTAAGTAAAAAGTAATTGTTCCCTCTATATATCTCTTATTATATAGTTCACTTTATTATTTTTATAATGAAAATAATTGGAGCTACAAAATGCAATATAAATAAAAGTCCTTGCATAAAGAATAAGCAATTACTAGGAATGCCAATAAAAAAAATAATTTGTTAACTTTAAATTCAAATTTGAATAAAATATCAAGCTTAAATTGAAATAAATATTAATTAATTAATCAGCATTTTATTAAGCAAATTAATAAAAAATTACAATCTCTATAATGTATAAAACATTTTGATAGTTTTAATTTTTTTAAAAAAATATTTTTTTATTGATGGTCCACCATTTTGATTCTTATATAGTACAAGAATATTTTCTGCCTCTCAATTTGTTAAATTAAAACATAAGGAAGGGGCTGGTATCTTATCATAATGTATATTTTAATATATATAAAAGTAACACAATGTACATTTTAAAATTTATTTTAGATACAATTTATGTTGTGTTATAAGGAGTTTTTTATTTTATTTTTGTAATGTCTGACCAATAAAACATATAACACTTTGGCATTGCTGTTATTTTTATTTTTTTTTAAAAAGCACTTTGCAAATTTTTTATTTTACATAAATGCAGTGAAATTAAATAAAAAATTGATAAAGAAATGTAATTTACAATTGTTTTTTGAAATTTTAACAATGTAAATGATTAAATATTTTTTTTGGTCGGTATTGTGAAGGGTTATTTTTTTAATATATTTCTAATAAAAAATGCAACTTTCTGAAAATAAATTACTAGATCATAGATTTATATTGATCACATAAATGATAATCTAAACTTATGCTTATAGCCTTTGATCATATAAAGTTGATTATTAACTTCATAATGCACAAAATCATTTTCTTGTCATTTTTTTTAAAACAATTTACAATTACAATGACTGAATTTTACAATTACAATTAAAATATTTTTTGCTGCAAGCAAAATGGCATTCATATAAATTTTAATCCATAAAATTGATTAAATGAATATATTCTATCTAATGAACTCATTTTAAAATTTAATATTAATACATTGTCTTTATCAAAGTATATTTTTGATTACTTGCTGTACTGAATGAATCTGGCACTTTTTGACTTTTGTAATCATTTATGATAAACATCCTCTTTAATTTGGATATATCAAAGATGAAATCACTGACTGTCTTGCAAAAACACTGGATGAGAACCAGTAAAATACATTAGCTAAATTGATTGTAAGTCAGTTATTTGGAAGAAAAACTCTAAATCTGATTAAATCCTAAACAAATCCTAGTTTTTCCTATATAAATTTGCATCTCAGGTATACTTCTCTCATCTAATTACTCTCCTCTCTCTCTCTTTCTCTCTCTCTCTCTATATATATATATATATATGTCAACAGATGGCATTCTACCAAAAACACCGTCAAGTGTATTTTGTTTACATAAACGTCAGAGAATGCATTCACTATCTCTAACTTTAATTCCACTTTCAGATCATGATTTCAAGCTATTTGATGATAGCAAATAGCTTGAAATCATGATCTGAAAGTTTTTAACTTGATTTTGTTTTTCATATATATACATGTGTGTATATGCAAGTGCAATAGTATGGTTTACAGTTCTAGTCTTTCAGATAAAAACACTTCACCTTCAAATTATAGCAAAACATTAGTTGCTGTGAAAATATATTGCTTTTTTAGGGTAGTCATTTATTTTAGTAGCATTTTATAGAAAATAGATAAAAATTTACAGAAATTCTATAAAAAACAACCTAAAAATGCAATTAACATGTGAAAAAAATCACAAATCTATTGATATATAGTTGCATAATATTTAACCTGTTGCATTTAATTGATTCCAATATTAAATTCAAGAATTGGAGATTTATTATAAATATAGTATAAGTTAATACTAGATTTTCATTTTTACTTTTCCATGTATTTCTTTTTAGAAATAAGCATTTTCTTTTTGCAGCAAGCTGTAGAAGAAAAATAATAATTAAATTTTGTTGCCAAAGTTTATATATATATATATATATATATATATATATATATATATATATATATATATATATATATATATATATATATATATATATATATATATATATATATATATATTATGTAACCTTTTAAAAAATAATTTAAATGGTGAAAAATTTAAATCTATTAAGTACATTTATATTAAGTAATTTATATAGTTTATTAAAAGTTTAATTTATATAATATAATTATAAGATTCTGTCAATTTAACTAACATGCATCTTTTGTAATAATTATACATACTTTAAATGTCATATTTATTTTAATTATGAGTTTATTTAATAGTTATAAGTATGCCTAAATTATATTTATCAAAATTTACAATATTCATCAAATGTTATAATAGTGATAATAAGAATAATTATTTAATTTTTATTACAGTGATTTTTTAAAAACATGTGTGTTTGGATATGTGCACAGAATCTTATTTAACAAGAATAAATGAATTTTACTTCCTGATTGGAAATTATATATTTTTTTTATTCCAACCAGAATATTAAATTATTTAGTATTATAATTTTTAAATAGTACTAATTTTATATTTTAATATAATATTTAATTATGTATTTTAAGTTTGAATAAATAAGCATTAAAAAGAGTAAAAATTATAGTTATAGTTAATTTAAGAGTAATTATATTTGTTATTTAAATATTTTGTTAATTTCATTATATTTTGTCATTATTGTTTCAGTTAATTAAAAGTAGATGACCAATGAAATTGCTTTAATTAAAAATCTGTTATTATACTGTCTCCAATATAAAAACGATGAGCAGATGAAATTAATGAAGAATTGAAGAAGCAGAGAATTGAAATAATAATAGAAACTAATTAACCTATTTCTGTTAGTTCCAAAAAAATTATACATTTTATCCTGTTTTATTTTAGAATAAGTCAAAAATTACCTTCAAGAAGCTGGATAATTGTATACAATATGTTTTAAAAGGATTATAAAGTGATTATGGAATATATAAAGTACTCTTTACTGGGATCTAATCCTAGCTTACTATTAAATTATAGTCAAATCATAGTTACTATTAAAAGTGCAAAGGAACAGCATTATTCTCAAGAAAAAGTGGAAGTTGATTGCTAGCAAGTTCAACTAGTTTATAAATATGTTTGCATAAGGATGTGTTTTGTTATCTCTTTCTTTTCACTGATTTTAAGAATTAATTTACTAAGGAATCTTTATTTATTTAAAAAAAATAGTTGTTATAGAATTGTTAAAATGCTTTATAGAACTTTAAATTAGCTATGTAATAGTAATTATGAACTTATATTTTGAAATAAATTATGTTAGATATAATAACTTGCATGCTGAAAGGAAAGCCAACCATATAGTTGAATAAACAATATGCACTTTTAACAGCCATCAATGAATTCGTCAGAGTAATGGATATTTTTATATAATGCTAAAATAGAAAATTAAAAAGTAATTATTCTTTATATTAAAGAATATGTTTATCTTAAGATGAACTGAAACATTAAGATATTTTTTTAAAATGAACTATTTATTTTGATAAATAATATTAAAAAAGAATAGAATCTAAGATAGTTTGAAACCAAGAACAAATAAATATAAGTGAATATGATTTATGGAAATATAGAAGAAAAGATGAATAGATAAAAAGTTAAAATTTAGTAGTTATTGCAGGAGAAACTAATTATGTATTATGTGCCACTAATGGATATATAAGATTTGAAAATAATATATAATATTCAAAGAAGTACTTTAAAATAATTATATTTTCAAGATGTGAAATGCACTAAATTCAAATTAAGGATCCTATAATAAACACTGAAGAGTGCTAAGAAGTTTAAGAAACATTTGTTGTGTATATATTTTTTGTCTCTCTTTAAAATGCACTTTTTAAACAATGATTTTACAAGAAGGAGTGAGAGAAAAACAGCAACAAAAGAAGAAGTTGAAACTGTTGACCATCATCATGGTGATAACTGTTTAGTGTTTGGGAAGTTTTTTTTTTTTTTTTAAAAAGATTGAAAATGTTTTCAATCTAAGATTTTTATATGCATTTTTTAGAACAATAAGGAAAATAGTTAAATAATCTATATGTTTATTAATGCTTTTTTAAAATTGATATAATTTTAAGATACATTAGAATTTAAGACTCTAAAATTAAAGGTATATACTATGTTTATATTTAATGTTTTATATAAATTGTCTCATGGATGTACAAAAAGCTAAAGGACAGTAGTTGATTATTTTGGCAATTTTTATTATATTTTAATATCTAAAAAGTAATTGTTGTACATAAGAAAGGTGGTATATATTAGATTATTAATTTATTGTATTAGAATATATTCCATGGTACAGAATAAATAATTATGAATCAAGATAAAGGTATATTTTTAAGATAAACTATGAATATATAAGATATGCATAATATTCTAAGTGATGTATGGAATAGAGTGAATGTAATATTTTATAGTATTGAACCTTGACCTCAAATATTGTAAAGTAGTAAGTGTATCATATGATAAATGATATTTGTTTGACAGGTGATTTTTTATAATCAAAGATTTATAAAGGTTAGAAGGATAAAAGTTATATACTTGTAATGGAAATATAATCTGTGCTGATGCTGTAAAATAATAAATATATACTAGATAAGTTTAAAATGCCAGGATAGTGAAATGTCATCCTAAAGAACTAATATTGTATATTATGGGTTTGATTTAAAGGACACTCATATTATCTTCGGAAATTTGTGAGCATCTTATATGAAAGATAACTGCCCTATTCTGTAAGTGCTTAAGAGAAAAGCCAGGATTCCAGTGGTAAAATCATTAAAATAATAATGGCTACCCTAGGTTATAATTGTTGAAGAATAAATGTTAGTTGCCTCTATTCCTACAATGTAATTTTTTAAATTAGTTTCTTATCCTAAATAGTATCTTGGAGACTGAATTATAGGTAAGCAGGGTATGTAAGTGATATATAGAAAAGTCTATAGTTTTTTTCCCTACAATTGGTGATGATAGATCAAAAAATGAAAAATGACCATATGTAAAACAAATACACTTACATTTTTATAAAAGAGAATAATAAGATGTCATAATGATAGTATGAGATCATTTATAATGAAGATTATAAAAGAAGTATATTTTACAAGTGTGATAGATGCATGTATAAGATTAAAAGTAAATATTCTTGATTCAATTATTTATTTAAAGTATCTTATTTATATTGCATAAACAATATAAAGGTATAAAAAGTAATTCAGTAAATAACAATATATTTATATAATAATATAAATCTGTACTACATTATATTTAAATAAATTTAAGAAAGGTAAATGTTAAGCAATCTACCACAGTGGCATTATTGGTATAATATAGTTGCTAAACTTTGTTGAAATATGAATGAGAATTAAAATTTTGTAGTATGACCAGGAATTTTAATAATATTAATTTTTTTTTTCTTTAAAATTCTTCAGATAATACTGATATGAAGAAACTAATGAAATGATGATTGTATGTATTTATTTTATTTTGATGTATACATGTAAATATGTTATTATTATTATAACAACAACAACAACAATGACGACGACAATGACAACAACAACAACAACAACAATAACAATAACAAAAATAATAATAATAATAATAATAATAATAATAATAATAATAATAATAATAATAATAATAATAATAATAATAATAATAATAATAATAATAATAATAATAATAATAATAATAATAATAATAATAATAATAATAATAATAATAATAATAATAATAATAATAATAATAATAATAATAATAATAATAATAATAATAATAATAATAATAATAATAATAATAATACAAGTTGCAAAAATAGTTTAATTGTAATGTATAATAGAAAATATTGTTATAAATACCCAATTGTTATAGATAAATATATGTTTTTTTGATTTGAACTAAATGATTAGTGTCCTCTCTTTATGGAATCATAGGCATCACAATGTCATATTCAATATTCAAATTTTCCCATAACTTTTACTTATTGGATGTTTTGTTAGAAGATTTCAAATAAAAAATTAAAATGAGGTAAATGAAATATTTGTCACTTTTAATTTATAATTTAATAAAAGTAATATCCCAATTGCTTGTTAATTTATTTAAAATTTATGTATTTGGATAAATATTTGAAATTTAAATATAATGAATTATTTTATACTCATTGCATTATAGACATTCATATTATTTTAAGAGTCATACATGTATTTTAAAGTTAGTTTACTTATTATAAAATCATAATATCATAAAGGTGAAATAAAGTTTCTTAAAAGTGATTAAGTCTCAATTACTGCATTTCTTTATCAGACAATTTCTAATGGTTGTTTGGAAAGATAAATATGAGTTAATGCTAAAAATAAGTATGTCTAAAGATTGATTTATAAAATATTATATTTTATCAATAATAAGTGATTTGATTACCAGTAAATGATTATTCTACTTAATTATTATTATTTGTATAAGTGTATGGTTAAATAATAAAAGTGTTTCATAAGTTATTAGTTTAATGTTAATTTAATAATTTATTTGCGATTATTGTTGTAATATTAAAGCTATAGATATTATTAAATAATTGTTTTAGTTAGCATTTGTAATACAAAAATATATTGTTATTTAGATGATTGGATTTCAATAAAATCCCTCTTGTCATTCTTTTATCTAACTGTTACCCATTATTATTATTTTTGAAGAAATAATCATTATCTTGAGATTGTTAATATAGCTCAATAACCAATTAAATCAATTTAATATGTGTCTTTTAGATTTATTATAGTTATTATAGGTATAAGAGAATAAATAGTTATATAAATAGTCTTGATAATTATTCAACTGTGAAATCATTATGTTAGTCACTTATGGAGATTTTCCTAATGATTATAGCATGGAAATATCTGGGGAGCCATTGTGGAATATATTTTATACACTTTGTAATGATAAAATCTATGTTTTGTGACCTTTCCTATAGCATATCTTATATTAATTGTAGTGGTAAAATAATAGTCTCAATAAGGGTATATATTTTTATTTTAAGTTGTTCTATTCATTGTAGTGTTGTCTGCTTTGTTGTAGTGGGGAAGGTTATCATATATATATATGCCAGGAATCTTAATATAGCAATAGCATATTTTTACAATACTTCCACAATCTGAGGTCAAATACAGAACCCATAAAACTTGATGCTTTTTTTCAAGTTCCAATCCTGCCTAGAATTAGGTTTCAGTTATCAGAACCATATGAAAAATTGGTGAAGAGGTTGATTTTCTACAATGGCTTATTTAAAGAACAACATACAAAGATATTTTTGGGAAACAGTTCTTTTCAAAATAAAGCCAAAAGATATATGTGTGTTTTTTGTAACAATATTTTATTTTATTGGTAATTAATTGGAAATAGCTTGTTCTGGATCAGTAGGTCTAATATTAATTGGATTGTTTGATATTATATATTAAATAGTTTAATTAATACAATGAAATATAGACATGAAAGTAAATTGGATAATGAAGAATTTTGTTAGCTTTATATGTCTCACATATAATTCTTGAATCTTTAAAGATGAGTGAATAGTTATCTTTTTTACATTTACTAACAAAATAAATATTAGAAAACTTAGAGATTACTATTGTTTAAAGATTTGTAGAAAAAATAAATAAATATTAGAAAACTTAGAGATTACTATTGTTTAAAGATTTGTAGAAAAAAAAATTGGTTAATATATTTGAAATGCAGATTCTTTGTAATAATAGGTTTAACAATTTTATCACGAATGTTTGTTTATCCTGCAGTAGGAAATAACTTTACTGGTGATAACCCTATCACATTTAGTTATAATGTCTCTACAAGGAAGAAATAAGTTGAATTCTGAGAGAATATAGAGTAAGGGAAAGATAAAATTTATATAATCTCACTTCTAATTTCTGACTTGTTTTCAAATGTGATTTAGTCCTGCTCTTACATTAAGATATTTACAGTCTTAGTCGTTATTTTATTTTTAATTGATGAAAGTAAATTTCTTTACAAATAGGGGTATCTACATTTTTATCAGACTTCTAGAATATGAAGATGCTTTTGTATATGATTATTAGACTGGACAGTTCCATAATGTTTTTTTCATAATTACATTATATTGAGTTAATTATAAGAATATTTTTTCTGAAAATTTCAGTAATAATTGGAAATAGGATTTAACAATTTAATAATTATAGGAATTTGAAGAAGTAGGAGTACTTTGCAATAATTTACTTCAAAAATAAAAAAAGATTATAATATATAAAACTGAAGTCTAAGCCAATATAAAACAACAACAGTATCAAATTTCTTTTATTTCTCATATATAACTCTTTTTTTTAAATACAAAATAAAATATAATTATATAATGAACAATGCAGAAAAATATGAATCAAACTACATTAAAGTTTATTCATAATAAATTATTTTTTATTTTATTTTATTTTTATTTCAATGTTAATAAGAATACCACATAATTGATAGAATAATGTTTGGTTTAAATAATATAAGATTTTGCTTTTAAGTTATATTTTATAAGTTTGTTTTTATTAGTTTGTTGTGCAATATGATTTTTGGTACTTGGATATATTTAGGAAAACATTTGTACCAGTTATCTCAAGGTCACGGATAAATTTCTGCCTGTCTGCAACATATAACAACCCTCTCCCTGAGGATTAGATATTTTAAATAACTTACCTTCCTTGTAAACAAATATTCTAGTGTTTGCATATATAGAAGTGTTGATAATATACTCATGATTAAATTTTAATTTTTCGTAACCAATGACAATTCTTATTTCAGCAATAGTTTTTCTATATTATATAGTCCTTCTAAATTTTTTTCTTCCTCCTTTGTTTTTGCTGTCTTCATATATAATATTGAATTTAAAAAATTTTACACAGATCTTAGATCTGATGAAGACTGCATGGTAAGTCGAAACTGTAATCAATAATAAAAGTTTTTTTTTGCTGAAAAGTGAAATATGTAAGATTTTTGAAATTCAATAGTTTTTCTGTTATTTCTATTTAAAAATTTTGGTATATTAATTTGCATTTCTTCAGTAAGAACATTTCATGAATAATAATAGGTTTTTAAGAAAATTTTATTTAATTTAAATCTGCTTAATCCTTATGATTACATAATCAACATTAGTATTATTATTATAGAGACAATAACCATTTCATAAATCAACTTAGGTAATTCCATTATCAGAAGAAGTAGAAGTCACAATTTTTTTTTGTATTTATTCTTCTGTTGTTTTTTCTGTTCAGAGATATTGATATTGATCCAGGGTCAAAATTATTGGCCTAGTGGTCATTATATTTTCAAATTTTATTTTTATCATAGTTTAACATTCATCTTAGCTCATCATATTCAATCATTCATCAGCCCAGAACTCAGACCAACTTCTCTCACTGCATTTTAAAACATCCAGTTCCCTTTTTTTAAGTGAGTAAGGCATACATATCTCATATTGTAATCTTAACTTCATATACATCTTTTTTAAGATTCAATTTTAATTTCATATATATATATGTTTTTAAATATATATTTCAAACTTAAATATATATATATATAACTACAACCATTAAATGTCTGTATTTTTAAATTATATAATAATAATTCAAACAAATATATTTAATACAGTATTCAAAATTAAATAATATATTCTTTACCAGAAGTACTTTCAATTGTTTCACTGACAATCTTTTTCAACTGTTAATACAAACGTACAAAAAATAAAAACTTGTATTACCCATCATTCAATCTATTCAAATTTCCCACAATTCTGTTGTCTTTATATTTGCCGATTGTTTATTCATCAAACC